>JASANF010013142.1:0-51076 GCA_030248245.1 Trissonchulus sp. WLG1_4 | reverse complement strand
TACCACTGGCGGTCCCAGACTTTGATTTCTGGGGGGTTGTGGGGGAGGTTTGAATAAATTTTTTTACTTTTTTATAACAAACATTTTTCAATAGCTTAACGCTAATTCGCCACCGCCTACTATTCAAAGGCAAATCAACCAAGTCTGTTTGAGCAAAAGCCAGTGAAACAAAAAATCCTAACTTTTCCATTTTTGGGTCCAATTCGGCCATACTCTAACAAGATCAGTTACAGTTTTTTCTAGATATAAAAATAAAACAAAAAATGGCACCTCACATCAGACAAGCGTAGTAGAAACGAAGCGCAGCATAGTGGGCCCCCGTGTAGACATACTGGGTGGAATTCTAGAAGGGTGATTAAGTTAGTCAGTGATTAAAAAAGAATAACGCGCGCGGAGAATGACATCAGACAAGTCTAATTTCTCCAGCGTGTAGAATTCGTAAAGACAAAACGTAATAAAAGAACGTTTAATGACTGAGTTAAGTTAGTCACTCGCTAATCACCCTTCTGATAATTTTACCGACACTGACGGCAGCCTACTTCACTCTGTGTATACATGCAAAGGCTTTGATGAAAGATAAGAACAGGAAACAAGTTGGGACCCTTGTGTAACATTTCAGTCGGAAAAAATTCGAGGGGGGGGCGCCGCCCTTTTCCTGTAGTCTGCTAGGTGCTGAAATACTGAAATGAAAAAAACGAAACACCAACATCACCGAATAAAACTGTATGAAAAACTAAGTTTTTACACGGGGACAGGTTATAGAGGCGAACAAAAAAACAAAACAAAACCGGCAGTAATCTATTGCTCTACACGGAAAAGAATATATGAGAAGACCTGATAATTTAATAAATGATTTTTGTTCTTCTATCTACCGCCAAAATATACCGTATTACAAAAAATTGAAAATATTTTATTAAAACACTTCAAAAAATTTTTATTAAACAGGCTTAATAGTAAATAAAACACAAGTATATAAAAACACAAAAACGATACACATTATATACTTCAACACCACAATAATCCATCAGCCTTAACTTAGTTCACAGCAGCGGTAGTAGCGTCGGCACAGTCCTCACGGTCACTGACCATTTTTTTACTTTTTCCAATTTTCGTACAGCGCCCGGCCGTGGCCAAGGACACACGCATCGAGGCGAAAGCTGCAGGCTTCTGGATTGGGTGCTGTAACACAAGAGCAGCCAGGCACTTGGGCCGCCCGTGGCCCACAGTGCCCATGCTGAAACTGTCTACCAGTCCCGGAACGGTCGTGGAGAAAAACACCTGCAGGTCGTTGAGGGATGCCGTCTGAAAAAATCAAGACGGAAAAGCAAGGTAACGAAGACCAAGTCCAAAAAAAAATACCCCGGGCACATCCCACAATAATTTATTTTCACGAAATGCATACGAAAGTGAGCTAGAGCCGTGTTCAAGTATAGACCACTTTTCGCGACACCGACCATAGCAAAAACTTGCTATTCCAGTATTTAACGTTTTTTAGTCAAAATTGAGGGATAAATATATATTATATAGTATAGATGAAATAGTCACTAGTCGACGTCAACTCCTCGTCGAAGTCACTGGTCGACGTCAACTCCTTCGCACTTGCAGCGGGTGCATGCGCAACTGTATATACATTATAGGCTCACCACCAGTTTCTACTTAAGCGGTTTTAGCTTAGTTGCAATTTCAAACCTGCAGCACAGCAAGTTTCTATTTTGCTGAATTTTCAACTGAGCGAAAACTACCGTTTGAAAAATCTACGAAATACTATCTTAACTAGAGTCTGACCAAACAATGCTGGACCTTGAGACACCTTTGCCTACAGGGACTGTAGTATACGCTGGCAAATTTTTAGACCTGTACCACGTACCCAAGTCTCAAGATAGGGGTGGGATAAAGCCTGGAAACCCGAGCAATTTTTTCAATGTCAATTACCAGTCGCTCAAAAAATATCTGCCGGTAGAAAGTCACAGTCATAGTAAACATACATAAATGTCGACCACATTTTGATTTTCCTTCACCCACCATTTGAACCAACACGCCGAACTTCAAGAGCGAAGGACAGCCAGAAAGAAGACCGCAAGACGAAAAAGCAATTTAAACAGATTACACTGACTTTTCAACGTTAATGCACGCAGAGAGACTCTTTAGAAGCAGGCGTCTTGAAAAGCTATGAATGCTCCACACGTTGTGCACAAAATTGATCTACAAAAAAAATCTATTTGAGAAGTTTTCACAAACAACTATCTAGTTTTCTCCGTTGTCCGCACCAAAAAATTTCTTCAGAAAATTTTTTTAAAGAATTTCAGAATGAAGCTATGCAAACGAATATCGTATGCACTCTGTCTAAAAGAATCCACGAGCTAAGTTTTTTTACTCGTTTTCACAAGTTATATATAAACGTTATATATTTAGTCATGAAAGGAAGTTGCTATGCAAATCATGATCTTTATGATTGACCAAAAAAATACATATGTATATATATATATATATATATATATATATATATATATATATATATATATATATATATATATATATATATATATATATATATATATCCAAGTGTAGCGCGTAGTATTGGAGTCCCCATCATGAAGGAGTCAAATATGGGAGAGCCTCTCCGGCCAAAGTTTGGGGCCCTCCCCCCAGATTGACAAAACACAGAATTTGAAAATATACTTTTTTTTAAAAAATGTTTTCTATGCTCTATCACACAACTGAAACAACTCACTTTCTGATTTGCATCTTCAAATGTGGCTGGAAATGTCTCAATAGGGCAATAAATATTGCAAGTGAAAGCTCGAAAACCTTCAAAACAGGCGAAAAGCCATTTTTTCTCAAAGCAACGCATAAATACTGCTTAATCCCCAAAATAAAAGCATGATGGGAATCGAATACGGGTCCATGACTTTGCAAAACTGACAACAAAAGCTGAAGATACATAATATTTTAAATCGATATTCGTTCGATTTTGGATCAGCGCCGTCCGGCAAGGATTTCATAGACAGTCGGCACAGAGCTCTAAACAGCAAAAAGCAGTGTTTCTGCAGCGGATGGTAAACATAGCGTGAGGTGGAGAAATGATTGGGCGTTTGTCAAAGGAATCCGATGTGGGCAGCTTCGACCCGGCGGCTGGGGAAAAGGACTCCTGAAAAATTGGCCAAATTGACCAGAAATTTTTGACCAAATTCAAATTTGGCCAAATTTTTGGCTTAGGCTTAGGGTATCATAGGCTTAGTATTGGGCTTAGACGTATGTAGGTTCCAGCTTAACGTTGGTTCAGGTTTAGGTTTAGGCTTAGAATTAGGAACTAAAAAAAACAAAATTTTCAGAAAAACTTCTGATACTCACAATTCCCCTCTTATTCATCCCGGTGCGCTGCTCCAAAACCGTCCAGTAAAATCCAAAAAAGTACAGTGGGTGAAATGCAATTGGGAGGGGGGGGGGATAGTGGACACATTTTTTGAGTAGATCACCTTGGGCGAAGCATTTTAGAAAATGCAATTAACTTATTGTCTGTGCAAAAAAAACAATAACAATTGATATGTGAGCTGTTTTTAACGATGCATATTTCACCTATTATATATATTATATATAATTTGAAAAATTAACAGTTTTGGTATAAATGAGCAAAATATATTAGAAACAAAGCTGAGTTAAATATATTTTTATATATAAGTTGCGTTATGATGATCAAGCTGATATTATGACTGTATTGGTAAAAATTACTGTTTGACCTATAATAACTTGTTTTTACATTGAAAAAATGTGAGTTTGAATCCCCCCCCCCCCCCGCTGAACCTGCACCGCTGGAAAAACAGTATAGTGGACCTATTTTTTGAGAAGAGCACCTTTAGGGAAGCATTTTTGCTTCAAAAATCCCTATTTCAATTTTTGGATTTTCTGAGATATATATGACCCCCCTGAACTCTGAATCCTCATCAGTTTTCGTAATTTTTTTTAGGAAACCGGGGTTTGCGCTCTAAACGTGTTTAAATGGAGTCGGAATAATGGTTACAATTTTTTGGAATCAAAATAAAGGCACTTTGACCCCGTTCCTGAAGAAAGAACTGGCCAAATTCACCAGAAACGTCCAATTTTTGACCAAATTTAAACTGTGCCTCAATTTGGGCTTGGGCTTAGGCTTAGTATCAGGGTTAGGCTTAGGTTCAGACTTAGGTACTGAAAAAAAAAATTTCAGGAAAAACCCTGCCAGCTTAGCCTAGAGAGTCCTGAAAGCTAAGAACTAAGAGAATAACGCACTCAAAAATATCCAAAAACAAAGATTATAGCCATTTTTGGCTTCAAATTTTGGCCTACGTTCACTTCCTAAACACTGAAAATGCATTTTTCAATGGGTCATAGCTCAGAAAATCTAAATTTGTGGATAGGGGTTCTATTACAAAAAAATGCTTCCCTTGAGGTGCTCTACCACAGGAAAACCAGGAATCTGAATTTTCCGTAAAATTTTTTCGGTTACGGATTTTTCAGATGTTTTTTACCCTTTCCATTCAGAGACATTTTACAGACTTTCAGAGGAATTTCAGATAAATTTCAGAGAAGTTCAGGGGAAATTCAGAGAATTTCACCCAGAATTCAGAGACTCTGAATTTTATCTGAAAAAAATGTTACTGGCTTTTCAGATAAATTTCAGATACTTTTTACAAGAATTTCAGATAAAATTTACCTGATATTTACAGATGTGAAATACATGTGAATTTTCTCTGAAACTCGTGTAAAAAGTATCTGAAATTTATCTGAAAAGCCAGTAACATTTTTTTCAAATAAAATTCAGAGTCTCTGAATTCTGGGTGAAATTCTCTGAATTTCCCCTGAACTTCTCTGAAATTTATCTGAAGTTCCCTTGAAAGTCTGTAAAATGTCTCTGAATGGAAAGGGTAAAAAACATCTGAAAAATCCGTAACCGAAACAAATTTACAGAAAATTCAGATTTCCTGGTTTTCCTGTGTACTCCAAAAAATAGGTCAATCTTCGGGGGGGGGGGAATTATTTTTGGCCCTAAAACGCTTCCTACCCCATCTTTTAATAAAAATATAGAACCCCCATCGTCAGCCTAGCCCCCAATCTGATCTCTAGCCCCCAAAATAGATGTCGCCCTTTTTAATAAAAATCTAGAGTGAAATTATTGGTGTTAAAAACCTTAGGGATGGAATAAGTCGAAAAACGGCATTTTTTCGCCTAATGATCCGGAGTCCCCCTACATGTATATCCCTTACACCTAGAGGGGGGTCAAAATTAAACGCTCTTTTGGATAGGCTTGGTTAGAAGTTTGTAGGATGAAAGCTTTAGCTGGAAATCGAACTTTGTCCAAAAATTAAACTTTACATGAAAATTTTTGCTCAAAATTGGATTTAGGCAAAAATACTCCATGAAATAAAAACCTGCTGCCACCATTGAAAGAGCAACTTCTAAGCTACAAAATGCTGAAAAAATTTTGTAAATCGGGTTAGGCTTTGAAAAGTTACAAAACTTTCTGATGCTACCTGGACCAGGCTGATTGAAGCGTTACAACACAAGTAAGGTTCCGTACAAAATCGGGCTATATCTGCAAAATTTATTAAATTATGAAACTAGTCGAGGTTTTTTAGTGTGGTAAACTTAATTTTAATGCTTCTTAGCTTGTTTTTCCTTCAAATTAGGCCTCAGGCTTAGGCTTAGTGCTTAAGCTGAGGCTTAGTGCTCACGATTAAACTTCGTTGTGGGTGAGCAAAAAAATAGTCTTAGTTTTGCTGCATCAAATTGGACCTTTGCTACTGTGGAAAAATGAATAAAGCTGAACTTTAAAACCGAAATTGCCCGTCAGCGTGAGCTGGGCTGTGAGCATTAGGGAAGTTTTGAACTAGGATTTGAGGCATTAGATTTTATGGTAACGCCGTATTTATGCCTTAAATGTGATATTTTTGGGGAAAAATGTTTAATAGACATCTGCTGCGCCAAAAAGTATACAAGTTTGAATTTAAATTCATTTTGAGTGTGTTCATTTCGAATATTTTATAATTGAAAAAATCAACATTTTTTGGCCAGAATAAGCAAGATATGTAGCAAATAAAGCTGAATAAAATAAATTATAATGTGTTAATATATGCTCATAAAAATTTTTGACTGATATAGTAAGCGAGCTGGTCTTACTTTGCGAGAATTCGCCCCAATATAACGAAAAATTAAGATTTTCGACAAAATTTGAATTTTTTGGAACAGCTGAAAATCAACATTTTTCGCTTGGAGACTGCTGAAAATGAACTCAGCGCATGCGAAAACCTATAAAAACGTGTTTTTACGCTGAAAAAATATCTGTTTGAATTCATCCCCCCCTCCGAAGATGCACCCAAAAAATAGGTCCACTATTTATTTCCCCCCCCTCAACTGCACTTGATCTCAATTTTTTTTGGAAAAAATTGTACTCAACTATTAAGAGTTCTTAAAATTGTCTATGGGTCACTTAAATCCGAAAAAAACGGAGTAAAATAAAAAGATTTACGATAAAATGCAGGAAAACCCTTATTATGCTAAAACATGTGCACAGAAAAATTGTCCACATTTGAGCTCGAATCTGATTGGCTGAAGCTCAAATGCAGAATTAGCTTAACATTTTGAAAGTTTACAAGCTTCATACTAGTGCCTACTAATGAGTTGGCTCATAAAATTTGAACCATTTGCGTAAAAATTATTGCTATTTTTACAGCTTTTCTACTAATGTTAATATAGGGCGCCAATTTTTGTTGACAACCAGTTTAGCCCAATTACTCATGCGCTACCGGTCAACATTTTCGCGCACAACTAACAACAAAAATAAATTCTACTTACCAAATAACCTATAAATCCAACAAAACCTTAGTAAATTACTCCAGTCACATAGCATAATATAACATTTTTCATGTACTGCAGCTCAGAAAATCGATAATTGATTGATAACTCATCGATAACTAAAAGGATCTGTTCAAAAAGCTTATTTGCAGTATGGCGGATCAAGGCGGTTCAAATGATATATTGGGCGTCTCAGGGGATGCTGCCAATGTCCCGGAAAATGTGACGAGAAAAAAAAAGATCATCATGACCCAAAATTCAATGTGTATTTTACGAATATCTCCGCCCCCTCTGAATCGAATTACATCAAACTTTGTTCAAGAGTGTAACTTTATAAGGACTATGTGTTTGTAAAATTTTATTTATTTTGATTCACGCGTTTAACAGTTCTGCTCAACAAAGCTTTCTTAAAAGTCGCACTGAGGGTGTTTGCGTCCTATTATAGGTTTGGCGCTATCGCGCCAAACCTGATATATATATATATATATATATATATATATATATATATATATATATATATATATATATGTTATATATAGTGGTGCGGGGGAAAACCCAAACCTTTAAACATAGTCCCTTTTTGAGCATGTAGGTCAAAAGCGCATCTGAAACTGACTTGCCTCACCAATTTTTGAGCAGTTCTGAGTCTTGTAGCATTTTTAATGAAATATCAAAATTTTGCATGTTGAAAAACTAGATCGTGAGACTGGCAGTGAAAAAAATACCAGAAAAAAGCCAGAAAAAAAATATAAAAAATTGGAAAAAACCAGAAAAACCTGAAAAAACTAGATATTTGTCAGGAAGTATTAGAAAAAAACTAGAAAAACTGAAAAAAATTAAAAAATAACTAGAAAATAACTAGAAAAAACTAAAAAAGTTAAAAAATGACCAGAAAAAAACCAGAAATTAACCAGAAAAGAGTTAGACAATAAGTTGAAGAAACCAGAAAAAAGTTAGAAAATAACTAGAAAATAATCAGAAAATAAATGAAAAAAACAAGAAAAAAGTTAGAAAATAACTAGAAAAAAACCAGAAAAAAGTTAGAAAATAACTAGAAAAATCCAGAAAAAGTTAGAAAATAACTAGAAAAAAACTGAAAAAAGTTAGAAAATAACTAAAATACCAGAACAAATCTGAAAAGAAATTAAAAACCTAGCATATACTTACTAGAACCATTGGATAAAACACCTAGACACCCTCAAAAAACAACTAGAATTTAGTTTCAGAAAACGTATATAAACAGCATTAACGCGGCTGAATAATAAAGGAAATCATCGAAGAAATACTCTGAAAAAACTGAAAATGTCTAAGAAAGCGCTGGTGAAAATCAGTAAAAACCCAAAAAAACTAGAAAAAACCAGAAAAAACCGTAGAAAACAGCTGGAAAAAAACTAGAAAAAAGTTAGAAATAAGCAGAAAAAAGCTAGAAAACACTCTCTGTAGGGTCAGAAAAAAACCAGAAAAAAGTAGAAAAAAACTAGATCGTGAAACTGGCAGTTAGAAGAAACCAGAAAAAACCCAGAACAAAGTTACAAAAAATTGGAAAAAATCCGAAAAAAAAGGAAAAATTGATATTCGTCAGGAAGAGTTAGAAAAAAACTAGAAAAAACCAGAAAAAACTAGATAATCTTTTCTAGTTTTTTTCTGGTTTTTTCTAATTTTTTTCTAGAAATGATTTTCCTGTGACCTTAAGGTGGCACTCCTGAAATGTGGGTTTTGGCCATTATTTTAAAAACGCGTGAAACTAAACATTTACTGTAAGAACAAAGTTGTTCAGAAGTGAATTTCCCTCGATTTGATGTACATATCACATTGAAAAATTTGAAATTTTTCAAACAAAGTTCAACAAGAAAAATAGATTTTCGTGGAAAAGCCTTCACAAGCCAGTGCATTTACACGTATGTAATGAATATGAAATACTGCCGAACACTAGCAGCTATGTTTTACTGGAACATACTTAAAAATTTTGGATGTTTTGTTGAGTGTGGCATGATTTTTTGTGAAATAACGCAATATTTTTTGCATAAGACAGAAATGTAGCGCGTGTGAATAAGAACTCAAATTTTTGGCTTGCGATTTTAAAAAATTGGCTCAACGAAAAAAGTTAAAATTTGACCCCTTAATGCACCTTGTTGTCTTCGAGCGGTCGAAGATTTGATTTTGAGCGAATCGATTGCATTTTCCAAATTTAGGCAATTTTACGTTTTTCAAAAATAGCGATTTCAGTGTTTTTCAATTTATTACTCAAATTCATCAAAGATTACATTTTACAACCGCTCGATCACTTAGAGGCGAGCAAACTGAGCTACTAATTGTGCAAGAGCTAGTTACTTGTGAAGAAAAATTGCAAGCCGAAATTCCACTCACGTTTGCTCTACAGTGAATGCTAATTTGTATCAATCATAAGTGACATATGGCTAGTCCTTGGCTTTGGCAATATTAAGCGTGGTTGTCGCATCATGTATGGCGACTGGCAGTGGCCCAAATAGGAAGGTGTCTGCATTTAAATTGCACGATATGTCATCAGCATTGAGTGTTCAGCGCGGCGCTTGTATAGTGTTTGTAGTCCACAACTGTCCAATGGGTTTGAGCTATAAGGTAGCCTGAGTAGCTGTCTAAGACCACATTTCTGACATTTTTCCAGTTTTTCTTTTTTTCTTTTAAAGAAGCAGAACATCCTATCAACAGGCTGCTGCAGTATTCAAACTGGCAGCGAACACATGTTTGGTACAGCTGCTTTACACAGTTATTGCTTAGAAGATAGCTGACCTGTCGCAGCCTGTAAATACTTAGCCAAGCTTTGCACAAGATCAGGTCAACATGATTCGTAAGGCTGAGTCTAATGTCCAAGACGCAACTGAGAACCTTTATTGTCGTTTCACTCGAGATCACCTGGCCATTTACTGTAATTGTTTCTAATTATTGAAATATTTATTATTTCTAACATTTCACTATACAAATATGTAGTATGTTACAATAAAACACCGGAGGCCAAATTTCAGAAAAAGTCACGTGACTCCCAGAGCACCAAATGTGAGTGAATACTCGTCAAACGATAACTCAGCTTAACCTTTACGTAAAGTCATACTTCATATATAAAAAATTAGCTTTTCTGCTTCTCTACTTGAACGATATTTTGATTTTTAACAATATTGTAAGGTTTGGATAAAAATGATCATTATATGTTTTCGATGTCAACTCTGAGCAACAAAAATCATAGAAAAAAATTTCTAAACATTTTAAAAAACTAAAAAATTGTGCCACTGGGCAGAGCTTAAGGCTATAATTGTGCAAAATTTTCTAGAAAAATATTTTAGCAATAAATTGCAATCGAATACCAAAAAATTGGCTTTGTATTGATTTGATACTGCCTATATCTGAGTCTGATGCTCCTGAAAATAGGTTTTTGTGCAGTCTTTTTGCACAGAATGCAATAAAACTTTTTTAATTTTTTTCTTGCGGCTAATAAAATCTGCATATCGTCCGTTTGCAAAACTTCGAAAAGCGTTGATACACGAGTTTACTTTGCTGAGTTTTGTGTGAAAGTTGAATAAAATCAGTAACTTGTCTAATTTTTTCACAAATTTTTTGCTATGGAGTGGAGATCTGCACGTCAAAACATCAGAATAGTATTTTGGGAAACTTTTCTTTAAGAATGATAGGTCATTGTTGCTGTTTTTAAAAATATGGCCCAAATCTTTGCTTCCCGAAGCGCCCCCAAGTGGCGCTCTGAGTAACTTCCAATATATCAAATTGCTATAATTTTTTTGTTTTTGCTGATAATAACTTTTTTGCTTAAAGTGTAATCAAGATAGACACCAGGCAACTATTTTTGCAAAGTTTGATGAGACTCGGAGCATTTTACTTAATTCTATGACTGCATCAAAAAATTATTTTAAAAAATTTAACTAATTTTTGAAATGACGTAGCTCAGTGGTGCCTCAACCAAATTTCACAAACTATAACTTAAATTAAAAACAAGTACCTTGTTGAGGTGCCATTTTTGTCACATTTTAATTAGTGGCGACAAATTTTTAGTTATTTTAATTTTTGTCGAAAATGACGTTTTAGAAAGCCTGTCATATTGAGGCAAATGATCAAACTTACAGTTAAAGAAGTTCGGCACCTCCATATACGCCTGTTCTAGCCATGTGCGAAGTTTCAATTGGATTGTGTTTTTGCAGCTGACAGCAATTTTGAAAAAAATGAGCACCATAGCTGGATTTCCGAAACCTGAAGTTTGCCTATACATACACATTGATTAAAAAATAGAGCTAACTTGAACTTTTCTGTACTAAAATTGTTGAAAAAGTTTCAAAAGCCAAAAAGTAGCTAACAAAAAATTAAATTGAAAAATAGTGTATTTTTGTCAATATTTGTCAACGTATTTTGAAAAATTTTTAAGAAAGGTTTGCCTACACAAACGACTTTTTGAAAAATTGCAACTAGCAATTAGCTACATAAAACTGTTTTAAAAAGTACCAAAAGCCACATAGAATTTTTTGGTATATCTATCTAAAGTTTTTTTCCATTAAAAAATTGGTTGAAATTTCAAGTTGATCAAAATTTAACGTTATATACATCAAATGAAAGCTAGTTTGATTTTTAGCTATAACTATAACAACTTTTCTCTTGAGTTAACCAACGAAAAAGTGTGTGAAAAATTTTATCGCCCAAATTTGGTTATTCAGAGCGCCACCTTAAGGTGGCGCCCCGAATAACTTCCATGAATCTTATTAGTCGATGTAGGTTCTAGCTAGAATAACTTTCGTTTAAATAAATTAAAGTCTCTACAACGGTCGGTTTTTGAGTAAGTTTCACGTTCCTGCTGCGTTGTTTTAATTTTTTATGACCGATTGAAGATTTCTATTTTCGCTAAATGCGCACAATTTTTCAAACGGCGTAACCGAGCGAAACGTTGGTCAAATTTTACGATCTATAGCTTAAACTGTAGGCAGTTATGTTGCCGTGGTGTATCTTTTTTTATAATTTTAAACCAATTGTTTTGGCCCAAAATACACTAATTCTTCTAAAATTGGTCAAAAACACTAATTCTTTTAAAATTGTTCAACTTTAAAACGCTGCAGATTTTCACCAAAAACAGAAATCAACATTTTCGAAGAAGGTACACCTGCATCTACTTATTTTCTAACTCTAAGTTAAATTTCAGAATGAAAACATGACATGAAGGGGAGATACCACGAATTAAAAAAGGCTATTGCCAATCAGAAAAACTTGAGGTTTGCCCACACAAACGACAGTGTCCAAAAATAGAGCGTATTTTTTAGTGTAAATAGTCGTTGAGAAAAGTTGGAAAAACCAAAATCTAGCTAACGAAAACTTAGCTTGAAAAAGTGTATTTTTGTCAATGTCGCTCAACGTAATTGGCAATTTTTGTAGAAAGGTTTGCCTACACAAACGACTTTTCAAAACGTTTCAGTCACCGATTCGCTGCGGGAAACTGTTGTAAAAAGTGACAAAAGCCATATACAATTTTTCGGGAAATCGATTTGAAGATTTTGCCATATTAAAATTCAGGTCAAAAATAAATTTCAACAAAACTATATGTTATATAAATCAAAAGAAAGCAAATTCACTGCTGAACAACCCTTTTTCAAGAACAAAGTTCTAAAAGCGTGACTGAAAAATTTTACAGCCCAAAGTCAGTAATTTGGGGCGCCACCTTACGGGGGCGCTCTGAGTAACTTCCAATAAATATTTCTTGCTGATGGGAACATCTTTGCTTAAGTGCAATCAAGAGGAACACCAGGCAAGCATTTTTGCAAAGTTTGATGAGTCTCGGAACATTTTAGCAAATTTTATGACAGTGTAAAGGAGAATATGTAAAGGAGAACGGACAAAGTTAATTACAAAAATGATTAACTACCAAAGTGCACCCACCCCCACCCCCCAAATGGCAATAACCTCTACGAAACCTTTAAGAATGAAAAACAAATTAATCAAACCGGCAGAGTTTAAACTAAACCGCGATGCCTACTTTTCACAGTTAGTCTGTCGTTCAGTTAGTCTGCCATTTGGCCTTAGTTTGTCATTCAGTTAATCTGCCTTTTGGCCTTAATTTGTCGTTCAGTTAGCCTGCCTGTTTTGGACTTAGTATACCGTTAAAACCTAGTGTGGTGCGAGCTTAAAAATAGTAAAAACAAACTGGGTTTTGGAAATGAGTTTTAGGGGTTTCTTTGATTTGAGGCTTTGGGGAATTTTGGGAGTAATCTTCCCACAGTTCCACTCTCGCACCACGCTACGGTTTTAACCCATTTGATTCAGGGTTGACGACCGAGAATAAAGTCTGAACAGTGGGTTACTGGGTTTGCTATCTACTGCCATTACTGCCATCAGTTTGTCTGTAACAATTGTGTTCTACAATCGATTATTATATTTACTAGTTTTACAATTCGATTATATTAACAATTCGAGTATATTAACAAGTTATCCAATAAACTTTATACATGCTTTGGGACTTGTGACTTGTGAAGAGACTTTTGCGAATTGTGCAAGGATTGGTATTTCTCACTTAACGGGAACAATAGTGCAGTTTTTGGTGGCAATCTCGATCTCCTGCAACACCATTGCCTCGGCTTACGCAGTAACAATGGCGCTGCGAGTAGGGTGGACGGCTTGACGTGGAACTGCTCATCACTGGTCACTGCCGACGTTGGATACGATTTTGGAGGTCTCAGGTTTAGCGGTATTGGTATTGACTTTGGTTTCGTTATTGGTTGTAATTTGTCGTTTTGGTAACGCAGTCATTTAACAGTGCTTCAAAACTGGGTCTAAATTCTTGACAGGTTTTAGAATACTATCTTCTCATTTTGAATTGCGTTTTCATTTTGAATCATTTTTTCGTTTTCGGGCCCAAAAACCCCAGGAACAAATTAAAATCAAACCTTAATAGCACACTTGTCTGTTTGTTGTCGCAGTTGCCATTCGGTGCTGGTTTCTTTGTATTTTGTTATTTGGTTAAAGCCAAGTTATAACTGTTCGGTTAGTCAGCCTGTAATAGCATAGGCATCGATATACAGTACCTACGATCATTTAATATTTGACTTACCATTGCTTAGCTAGTATATATATTAGAATTTGTTGTGTTGTCTCGGTCTCAATTTCTTAATTTCTGGCTCGCGCGTGTGTTATAACGTAAATTACACAGCTATGTCCAATCTAGTTGCTTAGCCGATCTGTAATCTGTACACAGTGTGTAGAATTAAGCGAACTGAAAAAAACTGCTGGCACTTACTTCAACAGAATTTTATATTTGTATATCAGTCGTACTAGCCAGTGTAGTATCGCATGCTGTCATTTTGTAATCTCTGAGGGCTAAGCGAATCAACGTACAGTTGTCAGTTACTTTTTAAAGTTTTTGTGTAAATCGGACACTTTGTAATAATAGTCGGTTCAGTACTGTATGTTAAATTCGTAATATCATTGCAACGTAATTAACGAAGATAGTGGTGCGCATACTATAGTAATATAATTTGCACCGTTTTAACTGTTTAAGCTTGACTAGTCAGCAATCCAAAGCGGAGAAAACCCAATACAGCATTGATCTACTGTAGCTGCAAGTTATCAGTGCGTACTTACGGGAATGTTCTAATTTGTTTATCTTGTGCGGTGATTGGGTTTTTATTTCTACCTGTAGGAATGTGGACTGCATAGCTAATTTTGAATTGTTCGAATTTACAACCATCACTATTAGGGCCGTGCTCGCTAAAACGAACTAGGCCAAGCAATTGTTAGTGTTCAGTTTTTTTTCCGTCTTCAATTCGGGCATCGCTGCTACTCCACCATTGTAGCAGTTTCACAGTGCATGCAAAGTTTTTGTCCGCTGCAACTGTGAATGTAGTTAAGAAATCTAATTACGAACACTAGTATTGTTGTCTAGCATCCGATACGTACAGATCAGCACAAAGAAGCTACCAGTGCTATGTTTGTAACAGTTTTTGTTGTTTAGAAGCTAAAGATATTAGTAATTTTAACTATTCTTTATTTCAACAAGTAAATAGGGAAACAACGCAAAACGGACTCCAAAAGTGTCAAATATAGTACATAACAAGTAATTAGACGAATTTATACCATACTGCAGCAGACTCTTTGTATTTCTAGTTTAACGGTTGCCCCCTCCTCCTGTTCTGGGTCGCTGGACTAGCAAATTTTTGATTAATGACCAAACTAGTGTGCAATCTAAAAGTACGTAGTAAAGTTATAACGTTCATGGCAGTTCATTGACTCTGGCACCTTAGTTAGACTGGAAATATTTGACAAATAGCCGACGGTTATTCTGGCCGTTCACAAACATTAATAATCATAAGTATAGTATACTGAAAGTTGGGACTGAGGCATAAAATACCGTTCAACAGTACGTATATTTGCCACTAGTAAAACAAATATATTAGTATGGATCAGCAAAACAGCGCTCAACAAGAGAAAAGTGCTGGGTTTGGTATATCTCCAGGTTCGTTTTCGGGGAAACCGGGCCAACGGTTTGATACTTGGCTTTCAAAATTTGAACGATATGTAGCCGCCAATCGAGTAAGTAGTAACGAGAGAAAAGCCGCCATTCTCATAGCATACCTAGATGGCCCTGCGCTAAGTGTTTACTCGGATTTGTCTGACGAGGAGAAGGGAGACTACGGTCTTCTTGTAGCGGGCCTTCGACGACATTTCTCCTGCGATTATACGGCCGATCTATAGGCTGACCTGTTAATGAGTCGCCGACAGGGCGAAGGAGAACCAGTGCTAGATTATGCATACGAGATTCAAAGGCTTGTGCGTGATGTTTTTGGAGACGTAGATGCTAATGCACAGGATTTGCTTCTGCGGAAGCATTTCCTACACGGTTTGTTACCCCGTTTGTTTGAATTTGTAACTTCGCCACAGTCGCCAGCGACATTCGACGAAGCTGTGCGCCGTGCCCGCGCGCAAGAGGCACGGGATCACTTGCTGTATCAGTCAGCTCCGTGGTTAAACCGCGGAATTCCTGGGATTCAACGCCGAGAGACCAACCAATATTCAAGAGACCCAAGGCGCGACCGACGCCCTTCCCAGGCGGCATTCCACCCCCGACACGCCGGTCACGCGAATGGTGCTGTACCACGTAACAGTTTCGACCAACAGTTCAGTGGGCCGAATACGGTAAGTCAAAACGATTTATTATCTTTAGAGCAGCGGATGTCTCAATTATTTCAAAATACTATCGACCAGCTTCGTGAAACGCTTCCTGTCGCAAAAACAGTCACTGTCCAACAGAATCCTTACACATACCAGGGTCCTACGGCAACGGACCGCAGCGGGGGCCGGCGACAACCCTTCTGTTACAATTGTAGAGAACCCGGCCATTATGGAAACGAATGTCCTGCTAGGTGCCCCCCTCGAAAGACATATATGCAGCCCCCTAGACAGACGCAGGTGGAATATCCTCGACAAGTCAACCCACCCACACGATTTACTCAGCCACAATCCGGATCATACAATTCTTTCCGTCCGTCGACACGATACCAGCCCCCTCAGAATGGAACGTCACGATACGCCCCCCCGCGACAACCATTTCACGCACACGTCAGCGGGTCGTCTACCAGTCCCACTCACATCCACGACTTCCACAGGCAACCGACGCCAACTCGCAAAACTGTCCAGTTTCAGAACAACCGCGCCCATTCTACTGAGAGCTCGACAACGGACGATTGGTGCTCTGGCTGTTGGCAATCTCGCATGCGGGGGAAGGTGACGCCGCGCATGGTATAACTCCAGAAAATGCTTTCGACGGTGGAGTAAATCTTGCACGGGGCGTGCAAAGACCAGACGATAATGAAGTCGAAGTCCTACGTGAACAAAACCGAAGATTACTAGAACGTGATGACCTCCGGGCTGCAACAGCATTCCACAAGGGAGCAAACGGAGCTGGACCAAAAAGAACTCACACGCTCTGAGAACAAGGGAGTCAGTGTTGTTTAATTAGTGGCGAGGACCAAATAGACCAAGAAGCGAGAAAAAGGTACGTTAGCGTCCGCAATAATACGTCTTCCGGATTGTCGGCCGCAAGCCTTCTGTTCCTCGTTTTGGGATGCTTGCTTTTTCCTGCTACGATTGCCCTCCCAGCACCTGATATGCTGCCGGGGGAGTTACGGCGAGTCGGGACGATCGTACATAGCGGTGTTGGCCTTGTTTTCGAGCCAGAAGGGTTGGTGTTGACACAAAATAATGTGCGCTACTTTCCAGTTGTGCTGCACACGAATATATCGTCACTACGAGTTGTTGGCGAAGCTCCGAATTCCGATGCCGCGGCTGCCGAATGCAAATCACACCCAGTTTACTGGCGGCTAAGAGAAATAATTCAGTCAACAGCCGAAGCATACGCTGGTCTATTAGATACTGCCTATTACTCAGAACTGTTGGGTGGGATATGTCGCCGTACGCCAGAATTGTGCAGAACCCCACCTCCAAGGGAACGGCGGCAGTTAGGAGTGTTGGCCGCAGGCATCCTAGGTTTAGGCGGAGCGGGGCTAGGTATAGCCAACAGCATTTATTTAGGGAAGCTTGGTGGAGAAGTTAACGCACTGTATGATGCTGTTCATCAGCTTCAGCATCAAGGTTATTTGCGAACTCAGGCCCTCCAGGAGACACTTGTGGCTCAGCATAAATTGTACACGATGCTTCATCACTCCGTGGAAAGTTTGCATTCGACTCTAAAACTGATGGACTGCACTTTCACTAGACGGAATTTGGAACTTTCCGAAGCATTGGCATTTCACATGGTTCAATCGGCTCTGCTGGATTTAGTGGATGCTGTGGTTCAAGCGTCAACGACAAGTATGCTATCTCCTGCGATTGTAAATGTTGCAAAACTGAGGCAACTGCTGCGCTATGCGCCTGATTTTGCCGACAGTTTGATTCTCGAGTAACCGTCTTTGGCGTACCAACTAGCTACAATATACCCAGTTCGGGTTGATCTAAAAACTTTGACCTTCGCCTTTCTGCTAGAAATCCTAATCGTCAAAACCGAGGATGTAACCCCTTTGTACGGCGTTCATAACGTAGGATGGATCGAAAAACCGCCAAAACCCGAAGATCACACCGTGACGCTGAGACTGCGAGTGCCGCCGTTACTTACAGTGGCCAGGAATCCGTCTAACCAAAACTACTTATATACTCGGATCGAAGAGCAACGTTGTCGGAAAGCAGCTGGATTGTGGATGTGTTCGCCGGATGCTATGATCCCATGGTACAACTCACTGGCTCACTGTTTAAGTAATTCCTCTAACATGGATAAGCTATTCTATTGCCCACAAAAGGATGTACGCAAGTATAACAATGAAACAGTGGTAACCGTTACCACTAGCGGTTTATTAATTAAAACAAACGAGCCTACTGTGGTAGTTAGCAATGTTAGCGGTATACCCCATCGCACAGCAGGAATCAGAGTTCCGGTCCCGAAACACGGCGTTTTATGGATACCTCATCGGGACTACACTATTGTCACTGTGGGCGACCAGATTGTAACAAATACGTTAAGGCAAACTCAAACAATTAATGTCATCCCGGGGCGCATAGAGCCGCTGCCTCGCAACAATTTTGTTGGTATTCCTCCACTAGACTGGGTTGATTTAGATGCTTTTATGCTCCACCATTACGAAGCAGGTAATGCTACTCAGGAAGCAGTCGAAGCCGAATTGGACTTCCTCAGTTTGGGGATTAGAACGAAAACCCATTTCGGACTATTGTATTTTTGTGTCAGCGTTGTTATTGCATTAATATGCGTGATATTTACTTGCATTTGTTATAAAAAAAGATCTTGTAGAGTTGGCAGACGGCGACTAAACAATTTTGGTCAACCTCTTCACCAGCCACCCGCAGTAGCTTTTCATAGGAACCGAAGCGGCTCTCCAAGACGGGAAGTACGTTTTGCGGAAGCTGAACCCGAAGATGAAATATCTAACCGAGCTAGCTCGGACTCCGAAGGAACGACAATGTTACTATTATTTGATACAGAAAGCTTGAAACGGGTTGTTTCAAATAGCGGGTTAGTTTTGTCTATTGAACCATACCCAGCCCTTACAATCACGGCAACTATCGAAGGTATCCAAATCCCGGCTCTAATCGATACAGGAGCGTCCATCACCTTACTTACTGAACATACCTTCCAGCAATATTTTAAAAGATGTGCTCGGCTGTCGTTGACCGAAAGCGATGCCCCTAGTATTAGCTCCATGACCGGCCAGCGTCTGCAACTGACAGGACTAATCTCACCGGCGTTCCAGTTAGGCAACACAAGGTTGAAACATCCATGCTATGTGGTAACTGATGCACCAGTACCGTGTATATTGGGTGCAGACTTCCTCAGCCGGCTCGGAACATTGTGCATAGATTTTCCCATGGGAAAGGTTAGAATGGGGCCAATGGAAACAGATCTAATGCAAAATCCAGAAATCGGTAGTTATGCTCTGCGTTTAGAAGAAACTACTTGTATTCCGGCACGAGCGGAGGTTGTCTTACAGGTTCCGTGGTCCCATAAAATCTGCAGAACTGGTTGTGTTGTCCTAAATCCCGCCAAACTCACCCAAAAGGGGCTGCTTATAGGACGGATACTAACCGATATAGGCACAGATTTTATTCCAGTGCGATTCCTAAACTACAACGATTACAATGTAATATTGAAAAAAACCAATATCTGGGTAGTCTCGAACCGCTGACGGACGGCGAAGGAATTTGCGCAATGATCGGTTACGCGAACTTAAAACCTATGACGTCATGGGTGGCGGCAACAGTTGAACCAGACCCGGCAAAGAATGAATCCATCGCGTCGTACCCAAAACCTGTATCACAAACAGATGTCCGTGCATTTTTGGGTTTAACAAGTTACTATAGGAAATTTATGAAGAACTTTGCTCAAATAGCGAAACCATTGCATGAACTTACTGGAACAAAAACCAAAATCGAATGGACGGAATGCCATGACGAAGCTTTTCGAAATCTAAAAAAAAATTGTGCCACCCTCCAATTCTAAGATACCCCGATACGTCGCTTCCATTTGTAATACATACAGATGCGTCAAAAACTGGTTTGGGCGCCGTGCTTTCACAACGCGACGATGACGGCGAACGTCCGGTTATGTACGCTAGTCGCGTACTACAAGGTGCAGAAAAAAATTATCCGATAACAGAATTGGAAGGATTAGCAGTAGTCTACGCAATTAAAACATTCCATCATTACGTTTACGGATATTCATTCACAGTAGTGACCGATCACATTGCACTGAAGTGGTTACTCGAAACCGAACATGACTCAGAAAGATTGAGACGCTGGTCAATTAAGCTTTCGGTTTATAATTTTACTATCATACATCGACCCGGAAAACAAAACGCTAATGCGGACGCCCTATCCCGATATCCAGTAGGTCTAGTAGCTGTCGCCGTGAATACTGATTTCCAGCAAGCCCAACGAGAGGAAACCCCATACAAGGAAGTACTTGGTTATATGAATGAAGGCAATTTGCCAGACAATCCAAAGGATGCCAAGCGTATCGTAGTAGAATCGGCTACATATGTTCTGGAAAACGATACGCTGTACCACCTGACCTTCCACAATCGGCGCGCTCACGACTTTTGGAAACAGCTAGTAATACCAAATAACTATCGAGCCAACGTTTTTGCGGAATGCCACAGCACCGCCCTCGCCGGACACTTTGGGTTCAAGAAAACGTTCCGCAAAATTCAAGAGCAATATTATTGGCGGGGAATGTATGGCGACGTGCAAAGGTTATGTAGTCAGTGCCGCCGTTGCATCGAAAGAAGGGTGCCAGTGCCAACGTACAAAGAGCTTCTACAACCCATACCAGTGAGCTTTCCGTTTCAGCGTGTTGGAGTCGATGTATTAGGCCCACTATCCCAATCACTGAAAGGAAATCAATATATCGTCATCTTTGTTGATGATTTCACCAAATGGCCGGAAGCCTTTGCCACAGCTGACCAACAAGCAGTCACGGTAGCCAACTTGCTTTTCGAAGAAATTGTCTGTCGTCATGGAGCCATCCAGGAGCTGCTTTCTGATAGAGGACCTTGTTTCATTTCCGAAGTCATGAAGGAGACATGCAAAATAATGAAGGTTCGCAAAACGTACACGACTCCACATCGGCCCCAGTGTAACGGCTTGGTCGAACGCTTCAATCGAACGATTGTCGACATGCTGGCAAAGCTGTCGGACCATGGGGAAGAATGGGAAGATTATCTAAAACCAACTCTATTCGCTTATCGCTCGACCGTGCACGATTCCACTGGAGAAAGCCCGTTCTACTTAATGCACGGTCGCGACCCCAAATTGCCAACAACGCATGTTGATACTACTGACCTGCAATACGGCACAGACAATTACGTTATAACTATAACCTCTATACTCGAAGAAGCATGGACTTTGGCGCGCGCTAATATAACGGCAGCGCAGGATCGATATGCGCAGCAATATAACAGGACCGCTAACCCCCAGGAATTGAAACCAGGACAGTTAGTCATGACAAAAAGGGAAAGGAGGAGCAAACTGCAACCGAAATGGGATGGGCCCTACCGAATTGTACGTATCAAGCACAGCACTCTCTATATACGGCCTATTGGCAAACCACACACTAAGTTGACAGCAGTGCACAAGAATAAGGTAATACCATTCAGTGGCGAACACTTACCGGAACTGGAAGATGCCACTTCCCTAGATAATAGCAGTGTTGCAAGTAACGCTTTTTCAAGCACCAGAAGCAGATTAAATGTGCCTGCCCCAGTAAGCTCATTGTCGAGCTACAGCTCGTCAGATAGCTTAGAGTTGTAAAATTCCTAATAAGTACGATACGTAGTTTCAATTAGTATGTGGTTTTAGTTTATTTGTATTGCTATTTCAGTTTGCGGATCTGTATGTTTTGTTTTTGTATTTCTGTTTGCATGATCACTGTTACTTTTATATGCTTCATGTGTACTCTTTAAAATGGAACCAACGAACAATAGTAACCGCATTGAATCACCTTCGTATCACGGACGGGTCTCCGCGTTGTCTACTTTGCATTACTAGAGTCCTAAGACTCCCCTGTATGCATGGTGAAACAGCGTAGGTAACCTGACCAGTGGTCACTATAAGACTATACATGAGGCCACCGGTACGTACCCAGGCCGCAATTCGTAAGTTATGGCTAAAAAAAGGTTAGTAGACTGATTCTTACATTTTAGTAGGAAAGCGACTCATGCGGAAAGCGGTGGAAGGACTGTACGTAACACTAATCCCTAATCTAACAGTAAAACAAAATAGTTTGTTGCTCGGTATACTTTCATTGCATGTTCTTTGTAAGCTGTCCTACGGTTGCCGTGTAATTGTTGTTAGCATTTCATGCCTTTGAAGTATTTTGTATTTCAGTTTTGCTCGTGAAACGAATACATTTTAAAAAAAAAAGTTTATAAAATATGTAAAAAAACAACATTTTAAAAAAAAGAAAAATAAAAAAAAATATTTTGACAAGTTCTAGCCTAACAGTTGTTGTTTTGAAATGCACTTTTGTCTTTCTATTCTCGGCGGCGTTGTCACCTTGTCGTTGCATGCTGCGCTGCATGCTACTATGTTTATTAGCCTTGCTTACCTTATAACTGCTAATAACGCAACTCGCTCACAACAATTAAGTAGGAAAATTCAAAAGAATAGAAACTATAAGTTGAGATAAGCTATGTAGAAGCGCATTAAAACGTAAAAGTACATACTTAACTAGGTTAGAATAGTTGTTTCAGAAATGGACATAAAGCGGCGTCGGCTGACCAACCCTAGAATCATCGCGTTTCAGGGCGAGAACGATTTCCTATCGAACTTCTTCCCTACTAGTATAACTTTTGGGTCGGTGCAGTTTAAGTCTGCCGAACAGTTGTACCAATTTGTCAAAGCTAGCGTCTGTGAGGATAATGCAACACTATAAAAACTAAGTCTCCCAATGTCAGCACGACAAGCCAAGAAAATTAGCCAATTAAGAGGTCTAAACAAACACTGGGACGCTGTTAAACTTTTCATCATGATGGGGGTTTTAATGCGGAAATTCTCTCTTGATCCAAACTTGCGTGCGCTTTTATTGGAAACCGGATCGGCCACACTAGCCGAAGCTACTCGAGATAGATTTTGGGCGTCCGGCGTCGATCGTCAACAAATTAACCGCGGGGTTCCCTTCCTAGGTCAAAAGTTGGGTTTTTTTGGGGGTGGGGGCGGTTCCTCGGTTTCGGGGGGCTCTTTTTGTGTTTCTGTTGTTGCTCTATTTTTTGTCTTCTCTTTATAGGGCAAAAAAGTCAACCCATTTTTATTTCAGTTAAAGTTACAGTTAAAGTTAGGCAAAGGGCCTAGTTTTAGTTAAAGTTAAAGTTAAAGTTAGACCACTAACTTTTTTTAAAGTTAAAGTTAAAGTTTGATCTCCGTTTTCGTTAAAGTTAAAGTTAAAGTATGACCACTAACTTTTTTAAAAGTTAAAGTTAAAGTATTACCCCTAACTTTTTTAAATAAAGTTATATTAAGATCCAAAACTTTTTTAGTTAAAGTTATAAAGAGTTGTTTTAGACAGATAAATATATTTTACAGCTTTATACATAATGACACTGCGTAACCTTAGTGAAGAGACATTAATGGGTGAGCCGAGAGTTGGGAATGCCAGAAAACTTCCCGAAAATTTCCGCAAACTACTAGAGGTAGTTTTCCGGAAACTTTCAGACTTGACCGGAAGATTTTTGACAGGCTTAAAAAGTTTCCAAGCTGAATGAAAATTTCTAATAAACTGTTTTTGAAAAAATGACCACAATGGTTACTGTAGTCCGTGGGGTCAATTGGGTTCATGGTGACAAAAATAAACCCTGGATTTCAAGGGCGGACGTTGGGGGGGGGGGGGATATGGGGGATGGGATATATCCCTTCTTTTGCCCGGAGCAAAGGAAAATTTTTCGGAACCGCTTACCAAAAATAGCCGGAGATTGATGAAATTCGGCCTCAAAGTTAGTGATAGGCGTAATGTGAGCACCTGACTACGATTCTGCTGTTTGTTTATGTTTAGAAAGAACCATCTTGCACCATCATACACCTCCAACATCAGTGGCGTACCCGGAAAAAAATTTGAGGGGGAATGACTTCGATTTTTTGTAATCAGTTATAATGCACTTTTAAGCAATTTTAAAACTTATATAACGCCTTACAAACGTCTGATCCCTTAACCACAAAGTTGCAAGGGTCTGTGGGCGGCAGCCCGTGCTGGCACCTAGAAAAAAATTACGCGATTTTTCCAATTTTGAGACCAAATGTGGTCAGCTGGACTGCTGAAGACAGGAGACGTATCAGAAATTTTTCCGACAAAAATTAAAACAAAAGATGGTAACGTCACATCAGACATTCAGACAGTGTATTACTCAAGTAAATGTAGCATAATATAATCGTTGTATATAGACGTTTAAATGCAGCATACTGTACTCGTGTTATGCTCATGCACAGGCTTTGATGAAAGATAATAGCAAGGAATAATAAGCCACAGTCGCAGGGGTCTGGGGGGGGGGGCAGCCCCAAGAAAAAATTGGGGGAAACTTTTCGGCCTAAGTTGGTCAGTTGATGTGTCGGAACTTTTTTGACCGCACCATAAAAATCAAAGGGGGTAACCTTGTAAAAAAATCACGGGAAAAAATTTCGGGGAGGGGGAAATTCCAACCTTCCTTCCTGGGTACGCCTTTGTCCAACATGATATCAAAGTGGTGACATCAAACCCTACAATTATACGCAAATTTGGTATCAATTCAATCACGCAATCGGATATTTTGACAAGAAAATGTGCGATCCCAACATTTTTTGCTGACAGAAGATGCGTAAATTTTTGGCAAAAAATTGAGCATGTGTATGAATGTGGGTCGAACCCTCGAAGTATCAACAACTTGCGGACTAGCGCTTTTGACCACTCCACAACGCTAATTCGATGGGTAACGATGCTTAGTTATGACTATATAGAAGGAAAGTACAAAACAGACATCAGATTAGACGATCAAGTGATTCGCATGTGTATCGAGTTTAAAAAATTACCAAACAAAAGTTCTTATATCACAAAATTATGACAACTCAATAGTCATTACCCAAAGTGTTGTTGACCATTATTTCATTGAAAATTGTAAAAATCCTGTCTTCAAAAAAAGAGCAGTCAGTTCCCATACTAACTTTGCGTGTTAATTATACTATGTAGGTGTGGCTGCTATTTTTACACTATGCAGTTGCAGAGTCGATTTTCTAGAAGGTATGATACTACACTACTTCAACAATACAATCATATGAGCCACTTACAATATGTTGTGAATGCGTTAAGCTGAGCGGCCTCCAGTAAAAATATGTACCACGACCAAAAATTACAGCGTCGGAGGAAAAGATTTAAATTTGACAACAATTTTGCTTAATTAAAACATCAGTTAAAATATTTCTTAAATTATCTTACCGTACATAAAAAAGTTATAAAAAAGTATAGATTCAAAATTTTGAAAAAAAGTTATAATTTAATTTAGAAAAAATCATAAGACTGATTAATTAACCTACGTTAAGTTAAAGTTAAGAAATTGGCGGAATTTAAGTTAAAGTTAAAGTATGGGTGCTTGAATTTAAATTAAGTTAAAGTTAAAGTAAGACCCTTAACTTTTTTGAAGTTAAAGTTAAAGTTAAAGTAAGACCCCTAACTTTTTTAATTTTAGTTAAAGTTAAAGTTTAACTTTTTTGCCCTAGTATATAAGCATGTTATAAGGCGTACATAGAGCGAAACTAGCATTGAGACCTAAATTTATACTAACTATATACTTAAGGTTACGTGTTTGGTGCAATATGCAGGCGTATTAACTCAATTTTTGCTAAACTTATGCTTATTTTTAATTTGTGGTTGATGTCGCTTATTTTGTTGTCGTCAATTGCTTCTTGCTTATACTACCAGTTGTTTTCGACATGTTAATACTTTTGTGGACAACCGTGTTTGGTTACTGTCGTGTTTCCAGGTCGCCATTTTTGTCATGACATTCATTCAGTAATTATGTGTTAACTGTGCGCTGACTTATTCTTCCTATAGTATTCATTCTATGCTGTCTAATTCAGTGTTCTCGGCCAGCCCACGTATATATCTGACTTTGTCAGACTAAACCACCATGATTGCCTATTAATGTTTTCCTTCTTCAGTATCCACCGAAACAGTCACATTTATTACTGAATAATTTTCCATGAATTGTTGATTATTCTTTTAGTTTCTTATCTCTCTAATTATCAAAATTGAAACATTTCACTAATATTTTGAAAAACTTCCAATTTCGGTCGATTTGGTAGCTAATCCAATCTGCATTTGAAACTCACATAGTCAAATAACTGATATTGGTACCCTGCTATGCATATGTTATCTATTGTGTTAATCACTAATTGTTTTGCCTGTTTTTGTTGGGATATTATTGCTCATAGGTCTGTATAAGCGTGTTTTTGCCGGGACGTCAAAAATGACCAGGGGGGAGGAATATGTAAAGGAGAATATGTAAAGGAGAACGGACAAAGTTAATTACAAAAATGATTAACTACCAAAGTGCACCCACCCCCACCCCCCAAATGGCAATAACCTCTACGAAACCTTTAAGAATGAAAAACAAATTAATCAAACCGGCAGAGTTTAAACTAAACCGCGATGCCTACTTTTCACAGTTAGTCTGTCGTTCAGTTAGTCTGCCTTTTGGCCTTAGTTTGTCGTTCAGTTAGTCTGCCTTTTGGCCTTAATTTGTCGTTCAGTTAGCCTGCCTGTTTTGGACTTAGTATACCGTTAAAACCTAGTGTGGTGCGAGCTTAAAAATAGTAAAAACAAACTGGGTTTTGGAAATGAGTTTTAGGGGTTTCTTTGATTTGAGGCTTTGGGGAATTTTGGGAGTAATCTTCCCACAGTTCCACTCTCGCACCACGCTACGGTTTTAACCCATTTGATTCAGGGTTGACGACCGAGAATAAAGTCTGAACAGAGGATAACTGGGTTTGCTATCTACTGCCATTACTGCCATCAGTTTGTCTGTAACAATTGTGTTCTACAATCGATTATTATATTTACTAGTTTTACAATTCGATTATATTAACAATTCGAGTATATTAACAAGTTATCCAATAAACTTTATACATGCTTTGGGACTTCTGACTTGTGAAGAGACTTTTGCGAATTGTGCAAGGATTGGTATTTCTCACTTAACGGGAACAATAGTGCAGTTTTTGGTGGCGATCTCGATCTCCTGCAACACCATTACCTCGGCTTACGCAGTAACAACAGCATCAAAATTGAAATTTTGAAAAACTTGACCAAATTTTGAATTAACGTAGCTCAATGGTGCCTCAACCAAATTTAACAATCTATAGCTTAAATTATAGAAATTTATCTTGCCGAGGTGCTATTTTTGTCGAATATTTGTTACCGGCGATAAATTTTTAGTTATTTTAATTTCTATCCAAAGTGACGTTTTAAAAACCTATTTTAATGAGCCAAATCATAATATTTACAAATCAAGAAGTTCGGCGCCTCCATATACATCTGCTCTAACAGTCTGCAAAGTTTCATACGGATCGGTTTTCGCAGCTGACACTAATCTCAAAAAAATGTACGCTATAACTCAATTTCAGAAACCTGAAGTTTGCCTACACATACGTATTTTCCAAAAAATAGAGCTAATTTTTCTGTACTAAAACCCGTTGAGAAAAGTTTCAGAAGCCAAAAAGTAGCTAACGAAAAAATAGTTTGAAAAATAGTGTATTTTTGTCAATGTTGGTCAGCGTATTTTGGAAATATTTTTAGAAAAGTTTGCCTACACAAACGACTTTTTGAAAAGTTGCAAATAGCAATTAGCTACAAAGAACTATTTTAAAAATTAACAAAAAAGCCATATATAATTTTTTGGCATAGCGATTTAAAGATTTTTTCCCATTGAAAAATAGGTTAAAATTTCAAGTTAAACAAAATTTAACTATATCTACATCAAATGAAAGCTAATTTAATTTGCAACAACTTTTCTTCTTGAGTTAATTAACAAAATCTTATGTGAAAAATTTTATCGCCCAAAGTCGGATATTCAGAGCGTCACCTTAAGGGGACGCTCCGGGAATAAATATTTTGGGCCATAACTTTTTTCAACTAACGAATTCGGACTAGTGTCAAGAAGTAAACTTACTCAGATTAAGGTGGACATTTATTTGATACCAATATCAAAATATTTGAAAACTTGCCAGATTTGTTATTTTTACTAACAAACTGCCAAATGTGTAAACATTGAGCAAAAATTTATTGAAAATTCATCTATTTACACCCCTGGACATAAAATAACAGTCGAAAATAGTTTGAAACAGCAAGAGTAAATTTTACGTCCATTTTTGCTCGAAAACCGGCAAAACTGTGTTCAATTTGTTATATTTTCACAGTTATCTGAAAAACTTTATAATATTGCTTAGCTACCAAAAACTTTTTTACTTGTGTTTAGCTTCCTCAAACTGGGCAAAATTTTAGCGCAATCGGACAACGCTACGCAAAGTTGCTGGCTCAAAAAAATTATACTAATCAGTGCTCACGGTAATTTTCGGCATTCGATATCTTTTCGCTGCTTCAACCGATTTGGCTAAAACTTGGCATGAAAATAGCCAATTCTTGCGCGCAGTTGAACATTCTTATGAACCTTCTAGCCGTCGTCGTCGTTGCTCCAGCAACAGTAGTAGTAGTAGTAGTACATAGCTGTGGTAGTGGTGGTAATCGTAGCTCCAGCAGCCGCAGTAGTAGTAACACTAGCAGATGAACATAATAGTGGCGGCGGTCGTTGTTGTAGTTCCAGCAGCCGCAATAGTAGTGCCAGTAGCAGTAGTAGTAGTAGTACCTATGTAGCTGTAGTTTTAAGTATTAGTAGTCGTAAGTGCAGCAGTAGTAGTTGTTTATAGTACAATTTGTAGCTGTAGTAGTAATAATAATGTTGGATTTCTTTAGGGATGTCGTAATAGCCTACTACAGTGATAAAATAACTTTCATCAGGATTATAAACAAGTCTGTGTAGTGCCGTTAAGTTTTGGTGAAAACTTGAAATTTTGAACATTCATGATCATAAACAAGCAGCAATTTTATGCAAAATTTATAGAGTTTTGATCCATGGTCACAGCAGTCGCAGTCGTGACCAACAGAAGTATTTTTCAGTGCAGTGCAACATATTAATAGGTAGAATAGCATCACCTGGAAGAAGTCCCTTCAAAAAAAGTTTAACCTGTCGCTCACATTTTTTCAACTTTTATAAAGGTTTTCCGGTATTTTTGTAAAACTGTATATAAATTTTACGTCAAATGAAGTTAAATATGTTGAAAAAGGATTGCCTGTTTTGTGAAAAAAAGAAAAAATAGTGAAGATGAACGAGCCTGAGACTTTTGTGTGGACTTAGACAATGCTACACACTGCAACCCAACCCACAACTTTTGTCGCCACGATAAAACTTGAGTGGCACTTTGCTCACGTAGAGAACCCGACACCAGATTTAGATGTAGGCCTCCAAGTCTACCTCATTCAACCCCCTCCCAGGGCCACACACACACGGTTTGCTGATTTACCTGCAATGACAGGGTTGGCCAACCTACTCGCGTAATAATAATAAACGCCATACTAAACGCGTACTCGACCAATTAGGCATAGAAAGTTGTTTTCAAATATCCTTGAAAGTCAATGTGCGTTTTACTTAGTTTTGGGATGACTTTTGTTTTTGTTGTTGCTGCTTGTTTTGAATACTTCTGGAAGTCATTAAATTCATTACCTAGTTTTTGATAATTGAAGCGTCAGATAATAAAAAAATTACGCTTAGGGCTTTGAAAACTATGCAAAACTACTAATTTGGCCATTTCAGCCCTACAGTAAGCTAGCTAACAACAACAAACCGAAGATGGCTGGCTGGCCGCCTGGGCCAGCTTTACACACGATCACACATTAAAAAAAATTTACACACAAACACGCTCACAAATTTGCCACAGTGAATACGTGTGAGACGTGCAATTTACGTAGGGCAAAACAAATGTAAAGTCCTGTCGCTACTGAGGCAGCGACAGGAAAAGGGACAAAAATTAATAAAGACAATCAAAAAGTAGCGGTGACAGGCAACAGCCATTTATCCATTATTCATTCTGTTTTCAAATAACTAATTTTTCCATTTTTAAACCTTCGACAGGAGCTGTCTGAATTGTATCATTTTATGTGCTCTTCAAGCACACTACCGGACTAGGATATTTTAAGTGCCCAAAAGGTCAAAGGAAATTACCCTGAAAAAACATTTTAAGCAACTTAGCCTTCCAATTCTTCTTTCTTTGATCTTTGTTACACCACCGTATCGATCACCCACTCAGTCTCTTTATACAGATACTCTCTAAGGTTTTTGTAAAATATTAATCACTTATTTTATAGTGCATTACTCCTGTCTGTGTATGGCTAAAAGCGTAAATTTTGAAAACACTTTTCCACAAAATTGTACAGGTGGTCACAAAACTTGACAGCCCCACCAGAAACACAAATTTTAAAAATTATCTCATAAATTAGGGCTAATTTGTGGCGTTGAAATTAGGTTGATAGCTGCACCTGTTCCAGAGAAATCAGACCTTGGCTAGTGGGGCTGTCGGTTTCCGATTTTTGAATGGAATGGTGACAGCCTCACTAATTTGTGCTTCCAAGACTTTACTGCGAAAATAACATACAAAATTTGTGCTTCTAAAGAATAGCTTTTTTGGATAATATCACGCCAGATCTGGGGAGAAAAACTGAATTGAAAATAACTTATGAAGAAATTATTGCTTGGCGTAGGCTTAATAAAATATTAGTAAATTTTTTTAGTTGTTTTGCAATTTCGATTTTCTTTGCTAAGTTTTCGTGGAATGTTATAGGATTTTTAAGGGGGCGCTCCGGGAATCGGGGGTTACCTCAGAACTAATTTAAAAAATTTACTATAAGTAAAACTTTACCGTACAATTACATAGTATGGTGTAAAAGAACGCTTGCGGCAAAATTTCAGATCACGTGATCATACCACGTGACTCCGAGAACACCGAACGTGAGCGAGTTTTCGGCAAATGATAACTCTGCTTAAGCTTTACATATAGTCATAAGTTATATATCAATGTGTAGCTTTTGTGCCTTTCTATTTGAACGATATTTTTGTTTTTAACAATCTTACTGGGTTTTGAAAAAAAATTGCAATTATGTGTTTTTGAAGTCGAGCTCTGAGCAGTAAAAGTCATATAAAAAAATTTCTAGAGCATATTTAAAAAAATAAAAAATTGTTCAACTGTGCAGAGCTAAAGGCTATTATTGTGCAAAATTTTGGAGAAAAACATTGTACCAGAAATTTGTAATCGAATGCCGAAAAATCCGTTTTGTATTCACGCTACCTTCATTTGAGTCTGACGCTTCTAAAAACAGCTTTTTTGCAATTTTTTGCAGCAAACGCAATAAATTGTCTTAATTGTAACATATGACCAATAGAAACTGCGTATTTTGCGTTTGCAAAACCTCGAAAATCGTTGATCGGCTTATATACTTGTTGATTTTGCTTGAAAGTCGAATTTAAGGCCCGTATTCACATACTAAGTGCTATTCACATACTAACGCTAAAGGCCGATTCACACGCTGCGATTTTACTGCGATTTCGTCGCAGCGTTTTTGCCGTTGCGGCAAGTCGCAGCTTGCCGCACGAATAACGCAATGTCTGAACAGACGAAGCGTTTTTAGTGCGGAATGACTGCGTCTTGATTTTGCCGCAGCGTTTTAAACGCCAGACTGCTATTTGACCTGCGATTCCATTGTGTTTTGATGCCGCGGACGTGTTGGTTTAAACAATTTTTGCGGAGCAATTTGTCATTTTTTGCAACAATGAAGACGCAGAAAACTGACATGCGTGACGCACTAAGGCCGCAAAGCTTGTTCAGACGGTGCGTTTCGCTTGCGACACCCTGCGGCTTGCGTAGCAGCAATCGCAGCAGCAAAAACGCACCGTGTGAATTGGCCTTAAGCGTTTGCTAAGTGTTAGCGCTTAAGTATGTTTAATATGTTAAAAGTTTAAGTATGTTTCCAACACTTAGCGCTTATAAGCGCTAACTCTAAGTGTAAACACTATGTTTAAGTGCTAAGGTTACATTCGGTTGGGGGGGATTATTTTCGGCCTTAATTCGCTTCCTGCCCCATCTTTTAATAAAAATATAAAATTCCCATCGTCAGCCATGCCCCCAATCTGATCTCTAGCTCACAAAATAGCTGTCGCCCCTTTTAATAAAAATCTGAATTGAAATTATTAGTGTTAAAACCCTTAGGGGTCGAACAAGTCGGATAAACGACATTTTTTCGACTAATTTTCGACGAAACCAAGGGGGGGTCAAAATTGAACGCTCTTTTCAATAGGCTAGGTTAGAAGTTTGTAGGGTGTAAGCTGTAGCTGAAAATCAAACTTTGTCCAAAAATTAAACCTTACATGAAACTTTTTGCGCAAAATTAGATTTATGCAAGAATACTGAATCAAATGAAAACCTGCTGCTAATATTGAAAAAGTAACTTCTAAGCTACTAAATGCTGAAAAAATTTTGTAAATCGGTTCAGGCTTTGAAAAGTTACAAAACTTCATTTGAAGCTAAGTGGAATTAAATGCAGTTGGGGGGGGGAATAGTGGACCTATGTTTTTGAGTAAAGCATCTTGGGGAAGCATTTTTGCTTCAAGAACCCCTAATTCGTTTTTTGGATTTTCTGAGATACGACCCCCGGAATTCTGAACCCTCAGTAAGGGACGTTTTCGCAATTTTTTTCCGAAGCACTTGTTTTTTTCGTTCTTATCGTGTCTAAATGGTGTCAGAGTATTATCTACAATTTTTTGGATTAAAAAAAGGCTCTTTGACCGGGTTCCTGCCGCAAAATTGGTCATCTTCGCCAGAAACGTCCAATTTTTGACCAAATTCAAACTTGGCCTTAATTTAGGCTTGGGCTTAGGCTTAGGCTTAGAGCTTAGGCTTAGTATGGGGCTTAGGCACCAGCGTTTACATACAGCACTTGCACCGAGCTCTGAGCCAATCAGATTTGAGAATCGTCACGTGACTTAAGTTCTTCAAATTTTGAAGAATTGTTGTACTAGTTCCTTTTAACCTAAGCCTCAGCCTAAGCCTAAGCTAAGCCTTGAGGCCGTATTCTCAAAATTACCTGCAGGTAAAGTTAGGCTAACTTTATCCACAGGTAAGGTGAAGGTAAAGTTAATTCTGTGGGTAAAGGTAAAGTTAAAATTGAAAACAAGGTGAACATCAACCATTGAGGTTAAAAATTTGCACAATGCATGAACGTTAGGTGAAAAACAAGAAAAACCGCTTTTCTTGCCCGAATATTAAAGATAACCTCAGCTATCACGTTGGCTTTAGTCACCTAATTGAGAATACGACTGGCTTGATTGGCTTTCCTTTTAAGTCGTTTGAGAATACGACTTTACCTTCACCTTACCAGTGGGTAAAGTTAGCCTAACTTTACCTGCACGTAATTCTGAGAATACGGCCCCTGAGCCTAAGCCTAGCCTGAACCAAATATAGTTTTAGGCAAGTGCTGTATATCGACAAAAGTGGCTTAGGCTTGGGCTTAGGCTTAGGTTCAGGCCTAGGCTCAGGCTTAAACAATAAAAAAATCGAAATTTTCAGAAAAAAACCTGCCAGCTTAGCTAGAGAATTCTGCCAACTAAGCCTAGACGATGCCTTAAAACATCATAACGCCCTCAAAGCTATCCAAAAACAAAGATTATAGCCATTTTTGGCTTCGAACTTTGGCCTACGTAATACGTTCACTTCCAAAAACACTGAAAATGCAATTTTCAAGGGGTCATAGGCAGCTCAGAAAATCCAAATTTGTGGATAGGGGTTCTATTACAAAAAATGCTTCCCTCAAGGTGCTCTACTCCAAAAAATAGGTACACTATTCCCACCCCCCAACTGAACTTGATCCGTTACCTGGATCTGGTTGATTGAAGCGTTACAGCGCAAGTAATATTTAGTACAAATTCCGGGCTATAGCGGCAAAATTTTTTAAAATATGAAGCTAGTTGAGTTGTTTAGTGCGGTAAAGTTATTTCTGATGCTTCTTAGCAAGTTTTTTCTTCAATTTAGGTGGCACTCCTGAAATGTGGGTTTTGGCCATTATTTTGAAAACGCGCAAAAATAAACATGCATCGTAAAAACCAAAGTTGATCAGAAGTGAATTTCCTTCAATTTGATGCACATATCACATAAAAATTTTTTGAACATTTTTGAGCAAATTTCGTCAAGAAAAATAGATTTTCACGGAAATGCCTTGTACAAGCAGTGCATTTACACGTATGTAATGAATTTGAAAGGCTGAAAAACACGAGCAGTTGTGTTTTACTGAAACGTAATTAAAATTTTTTGGTGTTTTATTGAGTGTGGTATAATCTTTTTGTGAACTAACGCAATACTTTCTGCATGAGACAGAAATATAGTGCGTGTGAATACTAACGCAAATTTTCGGCTTGCGATTTTAAAAAATTGGCTCAACAAAAAAGTTGAAATTTGGCACATAAATGGACCTTTTCATCTTCGAGCGGTCGCAAAATTTGATTTTTGACAAATCCATAGTATCTAAAAAATTTAGCCAAATTTATGTTTTTCAAAAATCGCGATGTGTTTTTCGATATATCAATCATATTCATCAAAAATGACTTTTTGCGACCGCTCGATCACGTTGAGACGAGCAAAACGAGCTATTGATTGTGCAACAGCTACTTACTTGCGAAGAGAAATCGCAAGCCGAAATTCCACTCACGTTTGGTCTACAGTGAATGCTAATTTGTATCAATCAACTTAATTTTTTGTATTTAGTCATAATTTTACACCAGCTTGCCATTGTGTATCTAAAATTGGCCCCAAACTGCCGTTTTTTGAAAAGTCGCATTTCAGGAGCGCCACCTTAAGGCCGATTCACACGCTGCGATTTTGCCGCTGCGATTTTGATGCAGAACGCAAGACGCAGGGTGTCGCACACAAAACGCAGCATCTGAACAAACGTTGCGTCTCGCAAGCTTTTTTGTTGCGTCGTTACTGTTTTAAAAATATGAGAAACAGCTTTGCTAAAATTGTGAAAACCAACACGTCCGCAGCATCAAAACGCACTAAAATCGCAGGCCGAATTGCAGTCTGGCGTTTAAAACGCTGCGGAAAAATCACGACGCATGCATTCCGCATTGCAATCGCTGCGTCTGTTCAGACAGTGCGTTTTGCCGCAGCGGCGAAAACGCTGCGGCAAAATCGCAGTAAAATCGCAGCGTGTGAATTGGCCTTTAGTGCTTTGGCTCAGCAGGCTTAGTAGGTGTGTTAAGAAAGTCTTAGTTGCTACTTGCCTGCATCAAATAAAAGAACACTTGCTATTGTGGAATTATAAATAAAGCTGCACTTTTCAACCGAAATTGACAATCAGTGCCAGCTTGATGGTGAGCATCAGTGACGCTTTCAAGTTTCTAATCGTATTTATGGTATTCGATTTCATTAAAAATCGCTACTTATGACTAAAGATTGCTGTTTTTCCACGACAATGTAATTAATTTATTGCCTACGCAAAAAGAAACAAAAACTTTTACTTTTGATATATAAGCTCAGTTTAAGTCTGTATATTAAGCCTCTTTTTTAGGTGGCAAAATTAAGATTTTCAGTAAAAATGAGCTAAATATATTGCAAACAAAGCTGTATTAAATATATTGTTATGTGTTACTTTATGACAATCAAACTTCAGCTTATATTAAGGGGGTGCTCCGGGAATCGGGGGTTACGTCGAAAACTAGCAAAAAAATTGGCAAATGTCTAACTTTACTACACATATGTACTATGGCACAAAAGATCACTAGAGGCAAAATTTCAAATCACGTGATCATGTCACGTGACTCCCAGAGCACCAAACGTGAGTGGCTTTTCGGCAAACGATAACTCTGCTTATACTTTACGTATAGTCACACTTTATATACCAAAATGTAGCTTATGTGCTTCTCTAGTTGAACATTATTTTGGTTTTTAACATTTATGTCAGGTTTGGATAAAATATGTCATTATGTGTTTTCGAAGTCGAACTCTGAGCAATAAAATTCATATCAAAATTTTCTAAGCTTTATTTTAAAAAACTAAAAAATTGTTCAACTGCGCAGAGCCTAAGGCTATAATTGTGTAAAATTTTGTAGAAAAATATCTTACCAGCATTTTATAATCGAATGCCGAAAAATTGGTTTTGTATTCACACAGCCTATATTTGACTCTGCTGCTTCTGAAAATGGTTTCTTGTGAGATCTTTTGCACAGAACGCAACAAAATTGTTTTAATTTTTCATTACGACTATTAAAATCTGCGTATCGTCTGTTTGCAAAACCTCAAAAAGCGTTTATGCACTGGCTTACTTGCTGAATTTGTGTGAAAGTTGAATAAAATCAGGAAATTATTTAATTTTTTCCAAATTTTTTGCTATGGAGATATGCACGTCAAAACATCAGGGCCTCGTTGCACCAAACACTGATAACTTATAAATTATCAGTTATCAGTAAATTATCAGTAAAGTGCGTTGCACGGCGTTTACTGATAACTGATAATTATCAGTTATCAGCTATTAGTTATCAGTTATCAATTATCAGTGTTGCACAAAATTTACTGATAATTATCACTTATCAGTTATCCGTAAATTTTCCACCATTTATCAGTGAATTATCAGTGCTCGTTGCACAAAGCAGAACACTTTTAACTGATAAATTTAGTCAATTTTTATCAGTGTTCGTTCACTGATAAATTTTATTTATTAGCATTTTCAAGCAACTATATCTACTTTCGCTGCTTGTTAACGATATTTTATTAAACTTTCTGAAGTTTTGCCGCTTTTTGCCACATATGTTGTCTTATTTCGGTGCCATATTAAAATAGAAACTGCCTCAGTGTGCCAGTGTGTTTCATATATATACAGTGTGCCAGTCACACGGCATTTGCGTAAGTGATACAAAAATTGCTTCAAATGGGAAAATATATGCTTCTAAATTAGTGTTCATAATGAAAATTAGTATAATATGTGAAAAAAATTAGAAAAGCAGTAAAAATAAGGCTAATTTTTACGTTTTTAATGGTTTACTGATAATTTATCAGTTATCAGTTATCAGTGTTCTTGTGCAACACTGATACTGATAACCGATAAACTTCGTGCAACGCTACACTGATAACTGATAAATTTTTACTAATAACTGATAACTAATAACTGATAACCGATAATTTTTTGTGCAACGGGCCCCAGAAATAGTATTTTGGGCAACTTTCTTTCAAGAATAATAGGTCATTTTGGCTGTTTTTAAAAAATACGGCCCAAATCCTTGATTACCGGAGCGCCCCCTTAAGACTGTATTGGTCATATTTTTTGACAATTAGCCCCGGTATGTCGAAAACGACGATTTTCGACAAAAATTTTTCAAAAAACCATAAATCGGCATTTTTTGCTTTGAAATTGCTAAAAATGAACTCAGCGCACGCGAAAACCTATAAAAACGTGTTTTCACGTTAAAAAATGTTAGCTTGAATTTCCCCCCATCCGAATCTGCACCGGGCGGGCGAGCGAGCTACAGCTTCTTCTCAGCGGTTTTGACTCCTCTCGGATAAGTCGCGCAGGACCCCCCCTCCTGTAGACAAACTTCTAAAACTTTTCGGCAAAAAGGACGTTGGCCCCTCCCTCAACTTGATCCTGGCTACGCGACTGCTAACTAGGGGTGCAACTGAAGAATAGGGGGAAAAATTCCATTTGAACCTTTCATTGCCGAAAAACATTATTTTATACGTTCTTCAGTGCGCTGAGTTCATTTTTAGAACTTTTGAAACGAAAAACGTTGATTTATTATGGCTTTTCGAAAAAATTCAAATTTTGTTGAAAATCATCATTTTTCGACATATTGGGATGAATTGTCGAAAATTATCATTAATACAGTCGTAATATCAGTCTTGAATTTGATCATCATAAAGTAACACATAATAGTATATGTAATTCAGCTTTGTTTGCAACATATTCTGCTCAATTTTGCCAAAAGAGTTCAATTTTCCTAACTATAAAATAGGCGAAATACACGTCGTCAAACTGGGTCAGACTGAAGCGGGGGGGGGGGGGAAATTATTTTCGATTCTAATTCGCTTCCTACCCCATCTTTTAATAAAAATATGAAACCCCCATCGTCAGCCATGCCCCCAATCTGATCTCTAGCCCCCAAAATAGCTGTCGCCCCTTTTAATAAAAATCTGAAGTGAAATTATTGGTGTTAAAACCCTTAGGGGTCGAATAAGTCGGAAAAACGGCATTTTTTTGACTAATGATCCGGAGTCCCCCTATATCCCCCAAACCTAGGGGGGGGGTCGAAATTGAACGTTCTTTTGAATAGGCTAGGTTAGAAGTTTGTAGGATGTAAGCTTTAGCTGGAAATCAAACTTTGTCCAAAAATTAAACTTTACATGAAATTTTTTGCGCAAAATTGGATTTAGTCAAAAATGTTGCATCAAATGAAAACCTGCTGTGACCATTGAAAGAGCAACTTGTAAGCTACTAAATGCTGAAAAAATTTTGTAAATCGGTTCAGGCTTTGAAAAGTTACAGAACTTTTTCTGAAGCCACCAGGACCAGGCTGATCGAAGCGTTACAGCACAAGTACGGTTCCGTAGAAATTCCGGGCTATAGCTGCAAATTTTATTAAAATATAAAGCTAGTTAGTGTTTTTTAGTGTAGTAAAGTTATTTCTGATGCTTCTTAGCAGGTTTTTTCTTTAATTTAGGCCTCAGGCTTAGGCTTAGGCTTAGTGCTTAGGCTTAGGCTTAGGCCCGAATTCACATACTAAGAGTTATTCACATACTAACGCTAAGCGTTTGCTAAGTGTTAGCGCTTAATTTGTACTAAACTATTATTCACAAAATAAACGCTTAAAAATTAGTGTTAACTTAGCGTTTAGAAACTTTTGTGCTTAGTTTTGGCTTTGGCTTGGAGTGCGCTCCCTGCTTGATGTGGATCCGGAATTCGTTATTTATCGGCATTTCCATTTGGTATTTATAAATCTGATTATAGATTTATTTAAATTACTATTTCTTAGTAATAATATATATTTTTCTCGAACTATACATTTGTAAAAAATGTTTTCAGCAGGTGGATTCCTGAAAAATGCAAAATCAGCTCTACATGTTTCAGGGGGCATATTGTGAAAAATATAAATTTTCAAATAGAAGTTCTTGAAGAAAAATTACTTCGATTAAGATGCTCTACTCAAAAATGTAAAAAAACGAATTTGGACAACAGAGGCCCGTATTCACATACTAACACTAACGCTTAAAGTTAGTGTTTACACTAAGTGTTAGCGCTTATAAGCGCTAAGTGTTATTCACATACTTAGTGTTTATTTAAGCGCTTAGCAAACACTAACGCTTAACTTAGCGTTTCAATTTTGTATTCACATACTTAAAATTTAGTGTTTGGCTTAGAATTAAGCGCTTAAGGTGGTAGTTGCGTTTTCGAGGATTTTGTGATTTCTATGTAAACTTTGCGCCACCAGTACTCAAGTTATAATTGACGCCTGAGCAATTAACAAAGCAAGAATATGACATAACAAAGCAAGAAATGAAATTAACAATACTGTAAAGGTCAAAATCCCCAGGCATGTCTCACTTTTTCGAAATTTCACCTGTGGACATTTTTAGAGGGTTTTAATTACAAGAAAATATCTTAAATTTTCGCTGCGTTTGCTTATCAGCTAATTTCTCAGTAAATTGACTAGTTATTAAAAAAGTGGGGGACATGCCTGGGGATTTTAAACGTGTCAAAAACCTTACCAACTTTCAGCCCCAACAGGTAATCGTATGATTCAGAGCTGTGGCGCAAACTTTTTGTAAAAAATTGTAATATTTTGGAAAGGACCTTTTTTTAGTCGCTTATACTGAAAACAAAATCACAGGTTAAATTTCAATGCATGGCATACATTTAGAAAAGATATTGTTCTACCTCATGCAAAAGACCGCTTGCGATTTGAATTTGTAAACGCTGAGCTATAGCTTTTCAAAAAAACACCTAAAAACGCAATTACCCCCTTAAGTTTAGGGACCTCGGGAGCTCCCTAAGCGCTAAGCGCTTAGTTAGGGGATGGTGTGGGGAAGGGATAGGGAGAGTGGGGGAGGTTTTTAGCCGCCATGGGAAGAAAGGGCATGCAATTTAGGATATATTAGTGATATTTTCCGACCAATTCGATCCATTTTGCTCGTTTAATCGCCAAAAATAAAAAATGCACTTTGTTGTCCAAATTCGTTTTTTTACATTTTTGAGTACAGCATCTTAATTGAAGTAATTTTTCTTCAAGAACTTCTATTTGAAAATTTATATTTTTCACGATATGCCCCCTGAAACATGTAGAGCTGATTTTGCATTTTTCAGGAATCCACTTGCTGAAAACATTTTTTTACAAATGTATAGTTCGAGAAAAATATATATTATTAATAAGAAATAGTAATTTAAATAAATCTACAATCGGATTTATAAATACCAAGTGGATATGCCGATAAATAACGAATTCCGGATCCACATCAAGCAGGGAGCGCACTCCAAGCCAAAGCCAAAACTAAGCACAAAAGTTGCTAAACGCTAAGTTTAGTATAACACTAATTTTTAAGCGTTTATTTTGTGAATAACAGTTTAGTATAAATTAAGCGCTAACACTTAGCAAACGCTTAGCGTTAGTATGTAAATAACTCTTAGTATGTGAATTCGGGCCAAAGTGCATTTTTTATTTTTGGCGATTAAACGAGCAAAATGGATCGAATTGGTCGGAAAATGTCACTAATATATCCTAAATTGCATGCCCTTCCTTCCCATGGCGACCAAAAACCTCCCCCACTCTCCCTACCCCTTACCCACACCATCCACTAACTAAACGCTTAGCGCTTAGGGAGCTCCCGAGGTCCCTAAACTTAAGGGGGTAGTGTCGCAAAAGCAGTCGATTTTGCGCGACTATAAAACTTTTTCAGTGAAAGATAGGTCATTGTTCTTTATATATTCTAAAAATATGTTTTAAGGCAACTATTTTTGCCAAGTTTCAGAAAAATTGATACAGCATACAGTTAGCAGTGAAGTCGCAAAGTCGGAAAAATGACGTTCTGAAAACCTATTCACATTCGATAATTTCGTCACAATTAAAACACTTTTTGTTTAGATTCTTTACACAAAGTAAAAGCGCAGATGCTCTGGTTTATGCACGCAAAATTTAGTGCAAATTGCTTCAGTGGTTGTGGAGTAATGCCTGTTTGAACTGTGAAACTGTGCGTAACCTGTAAAGTACTCACAGCTATAATGATAAATTATAAAAAATTTAGACACTTATTTTGAAATCAAAAGAAAAACGAACCTTTATTTTTCATTTTTCTTAATTGTGGCAAAAAATTGTGCATCAAAACATTACATGTAGTTCACAAGCTGGCCAATCTGATATCTGGCTTGATTTTTTGAACTTTTATGTCTCTATTGTGTGATGTCTGGCTCACAAATGGTGATTGGTTAAAAATGGTAAATATTGGTAGTCTATTGGTAGTCTAGTGTCTGGCAGTATTTATTTGGCACCATATGGCATTTCACTAGTTTCTCAGTGAACGTACAATTTCAGAAGATTAAGGTGCCCATTAGGCAGCCTTCTAGGGCGACTCCTCCGGCTTAAGGGGGTCCTAAAGGTGGTTATATATATATATATATATATATATATATATATATATATATATATATATATATATATATATATATATATATATATATATATATATATATATATATATATATATATATATATATATATATGGATATATACTCTTGTAGACATGCGTACGCTTTGGCGAATGGTAATAACAAAGAAAAGTAAGCAACATAGTCGCAGGGATCTGCTGGCGGCAGCCCCCAGGAAACTTTGCAGCGGATTTTTTATTTTCAGGCCAAATTTGGTTGATTGGAAACGTATCGGAAACTTTTATCGGTCGTGCAATAAAAACCAAAGGGTAAAAATTCACTAGGAAAAAATTTCGGGGGAGGGGGCCAGGGAGGAATTCCCCTCATTTGCTCGCCACCCCCTAAGTAGCCCTTGTATTGTATGCGGTCACGTAGCGAAAAAATGACGAAGTTGAAAGTAACATGAAAAATAGAGTGAAATTTCTGACGTGCCTGTGCGAGCTGTGTTTATTCTTAAGTAACTGCTTCTTCCCAGGATCAAACTGATCTTATTTGGGCCCTGAATGTAGTTTTGAAATATTAGTGATTTGATCGAAGCACACACATCAAAGTTGGAAGTGATGCGAAATGAAAGTCTGTTCTGCTTTTGTTTATTTTTGTGTTTTAATTCAGTGAGGTAACCTAACCAGCATAAACTAGCAAGTGCCTGGGATTAGCATCAGGGGTTTTTTTTCGTTTTCGAAAGTGTGCAAAATTTGTGCAAAATACTTTTTGACTGTGCATTTTACTTTTGTAGTGTGCAAACTTTTAATGCCAAATTTTAGCCAAATAAGCCTGAAATAAGGGTAAAAAATTGCACAAGCACAAAGTCAGCATTGCGCAATTTGAAAAGTTGACTGAGCCTTTTACATATCTCTTTGTTACCAACGTGGTTGTGGACTTGCGGCAACTAGGACATAGAAATATGCATGTATGGGAGCAAAAACGCGCAATATAGTGAAATGTAGATTGCACTCGCACCAGGCCAATTTGTTTTGCGACATAAAAAGACTGTCGCAAAACGGGGTCTGGGTATTTTCAGGGGTCTGGAGGCAGCAGCCCCCAGTATACTTATATAGATTTTTACACCTTTTGGCGCAGTAGTTCACATCACAAAATGTAATTTTGGTTATTTAGTTAAAACAAACTCACTGTTGCGCAAACATGTATATAACGGGGTCTAAATTTTGGGGACCCTTCCCCCCCTGATCGACCAAAAATACCCTATATTTTGCTTTTGCAAAATTTTCTCCAAAAAGTGTCATTTTGACCATACATGTAGTTGGGGTGGGATAGGGGGGAAGACCCCCCAAAATTCGGTCCCGGGGGAGGGAGGGGGGTCCCGCCAGGGGGAAAGGAGGGTCCCGCCGGGAGTAAATTTTTGACCAAAATTTGAAAAAATCAGCATTTTTTGGTGAAATTTAAGCGATTTTCACCCAAATTTTGGCCAAAAATTGTCAAAATCAGAGTTTTTTGGTCAAAAAAGGTAAAAAATAGCGTCATTTTTCGGAGGAGGGATCAAAAATGAGTTGACGCAGGGGAGGGTGGGTCTCACCAAGGTGCCTTACACACGTACGTTTTGGCGGGGGTCTGGGGGCCCAAGCCCCCAGAAAAAATTGGCGATGTTTTCAATTTTTAGACCGAATTTGGCCAACTGGAGACATATCAGAAATTTTTTCGACCAAATTTAAAAGAAAAAATGGGTAAGTCACATCAACAGTGTATTACACAAGTAAATGTAGCATAATATACTCGTGTAGACATGCAAATGCAGCATAATGTACTTGTATATATTATACATGCATAGGTTTTGATGTCTTTGATGTAAGATAACAACTAGAAATAGTAAGCCACAGAGTCGCAGGGGTCTGGTCTCTGGGGGTCGCAGCCGCCAAAAAAATTGGGGGAAAGTTTTGATTTTTAGGCCACACTTGGTCAATTGAAGACGTATCGGAAAATTTTCTCCGACCGGACCATAAAAACCAATGGGGGGACAATTGTTTGCAAAACCAGGGGGAAAATTTCGGGGGGGGGGGGGACACCCCCCGTTGGGTACGCCTTCGTTAGTCACCACAAGTCAACATTCTCTCTATGCCACTAGTCTACTCTGTGTAGACTGTCGCCTAGAAAATGGCCACTGTCGTAAAAAGCCGGGAAAGCCACTGGAAAAAGCCGGCCGGCCAGCCGGATAAAATCGGCTGGCCGGCCGGCCGGCTACATTCGACCAAAGTAGGCTGGCATAACAGTCCGGCAGGCTAAGTTAAGTCGAAATGGCACTTTGGATTTGGATGAATTTGCTTGGTCTAGCCGGCCTGACTTCTACCCGGCCCGACCGTCCGCCAACCGGCCGGCGGTTTACGCGGCCGATCACAGTGGTGACTGGTGTACCCAGCAAAAAATGGAGATTTTTTCAATTTCTAGGCCGAATTTGGTCAACTGGAGACGTATAGCAGGCGGGGAAAAAAAAACCCACCCCATTTTTTGGGGGAAAAAAAACCCACCCCGGTTCCGGAACTTGGGTATATGGTACAGGTCTAAAAATTTGCCAGCGTATAGTACAGTCCCTGTAGGCAAACGTATATAAGCGGTATCCAAACGGGGTCTCGTTGGTACTTTTTATGAGTCTTTTTTAGTCTTTTTATGAGTCTTTTTATGAATTTTATTTTTATGAGAATTTTGACCCCCCATTTTTGACCCGACATGGCTCCAAGGGAGGTGAATTTTGGAGTCTCATTTCTCAGCACTAAAAGATGCGAGCTCAAATGTAAAAACACTTTTACAGAGGACTACCCTTCCTCTATTCATGACCGCAGTGGCAGGTCCCTCCTTCTTTCGTACGAGGGGGGGCATGACCGAAATTAGACGGGGTAAAAAAAACCCATGTGGGGGGAAAAAAACCCACTTTTTGAAAATGGTCTGGTGATGTCGAAAAACCTTGTAGCTACTCCAAAAGACTCATGGTAGTGCAAAAAGACGTTTATTGTTAACACAAATGCGCATACTGACACTTTCTTGATCGATTTCTGGTATACAGGCCTAATAGTCGGACTTTGTCATTTTGAGGTCCCTTTGGAGCGGAAAGTAGTATTATCTGGTACTATTGCCAGTTTTTTGTATGTTTTTAATTATAACCTGTTAGTTTCTCTTGTTTAAATTCCAAATAACCGAATAAAATTAAACTATGTCCGTCACGACCAGTCACACCCACTTACGGTACCCTCCATGGAGGGTCGATGGTGTAAAAAGTAGCCATAAAGTGCAGATTTTGCATGTATTTGAAGCGTAATAGCAACTTTTTAGTTGTTTTCAACGTTTTCAGGCGAAATTAAGGTGTTTTGTTTTCAAATCTGAAAATTCAAAATTTTATAATGGGCTGCGAAGGGCAGTTTTTAAACTTGTCTACCTGAGGCCCCATAGCAAATCTGCGCATAGTTTTGACATCAGTGGCCTCTACTACTCCTAATACGTGCCATAGCGTTGAAAAACTACCGCTAACACACTTTTCGGGTGATTTATGGGGTGGGTTTTTTTTCCCCCACATGGGTTTTTTTTCCCCCAATTGGGTTTTTTTTCCCCGGCAAGTTTTTGGCTTCCCGCCAAAAAATGGTAAGAGATAGCGAAATGAAACCGGTGCCAGCATTTAGAGCAAGGTTAGGCCTACGACAGATTTTTTTGGTTTCCCGTGAAAACGTATAGTCTATGAGCTACATGACGAAATATGAAAATGCGGGTTTTTTTTCCCCGCCTGCTATATATATCAGAAATTTTTTTCGACATGCGGCGTAATATACTCGTGTAGACATGCAAATGCAGCATAATGTACTCATGTGCACATGCACAGGCTTTGACGAGAGATAATAACAAGAAATAGTAAGCCACAGAGTCGCAGGGGCTGGGGGCGGCCGCCCCCAGGAAACAAATGAGGCAAATTTTTGATGTTTAGGCCAAATTTGGTCAATTGGAGACGCATCAGAAAAATTTTTCGGCCGGACCATAAAAACCAAAGGGGGGATCCTTGTGTAAAATTTCAGTCGGCAGAAATTTTGGGGGGGGGGGCGGCCCCCCCTCAGCCATTTGTGCCATACGTGGTAGCTGTATGTTTGCCACCTCGACCTCAGTATACGTATGTTGGGTACATGTATAGTATATACATAAACATAACATAAACAGATACAGGATAAAAAAACTTGGAAATTTTTTGAAAATTCTTTGTAATTTGGCCAACAACAGACGTGCCAAAAAATTTTTGGGGCACAAAACCAAAGAGGTGTGACTTCGTGGACAAAGGACGTTGGACGGTCAATTCTTGTGGACTGGGAGGTTGTGCAAAGTTTGTGCAAAATACTTTCAGACTGTGCAAAATACTTTTCAATTGTGCAAATGCACAGTATTTTGCACAAAAAAACCCCCTGATTAGCATTGTATGTAGTAGTTCCCACTTCCCAGGGCGAAGCCGAAACTGTTTTGATTTATTCCGAACTACACACGTTTGACTGATCGGAATGTTCTCACCGAACGTGATCTGTGACAGTTTTTAGTAAAGACTAAAGATACAAAAAAATTGAACAACAGAAACATATAATACTTGGCTGGATGACTGTTACCTGAAACATTTATTGCAGATGTGTGTTAATTGTAGTCGCAAGAAAATTTGTTGTGCTTAATAATGACAAAAATCGGTCAATTGCGGACGCATAGGAAAATTTTTGAATTTTGGACAAAATTTGGTGAATTCTAGAGTTTATATAATCAGCAAATTTTTCTACCGAATTTCTTTTAGCTAATTGGTTAAAACGACCAAAAAAGTTTTAGCAAACTCTCAAACATTTTCGCCAATGCTAACGTTTTGGCCCCAAAAAAACCCAGTTTGTGCCTATGGAATTTTTTAACCTTCTCTCTGGCGTAGTGGGCTAAAATTTGCTATTACAAAATTTGCACACTACAAAAGTAAATGCACAGTCAAAAAGTATTTTGCATAAATTTTGCACACTATCGAAAACGAAAAACAAATCCCCTGCCCCCCTCGAAAATTTAACCCCGTTATACACATATTGTATATCAGGGTTGGCGCGATAGCGCCAAACCCTAGAATAGGACCCACACAACCATATTGCGAGATTTTAAAATGAATTTTTTTAATAACTGAAAACTTATGCAAGCAAATCTGTTTTAATTTGGTGTGTGTACTTGCCTGGGGGACGGCTACATGCTGGCCAAATTTCAGAATTTCAGGCAAATCGGTTTGGTATTACCCGAGATATGAAAAATCGTCTCCCGCAAACTCGGATTTTTCCGTCTTTCTTTTTTTTCCCGGTCGCAAATCTCAAGAAATACACATTGGCGGGGCACTTTTTTGTGCTATTTATATTCATTCTGGTTGGGAATAGAGGCATTAGCAAAATGGTGTTCTAGGCTTTTGCCGTTTTGGCTCTGCTGGGAGGGGGGAAACCCCTTTTTTGGGCCTCGAAAATTGGCCGATAAAAAAAGTCCGATAAAAATATGTGCCAGCATTTGAGACGTCACGCAAACAGCCCAGGTCTGATCTTTTGCATGCATGGTACTGTAGTGGGGTTGTAGTGCATCTGCTATTTTGGAGTCGATCGTGCCACTGTAGCACTGGGGAGGGGGCTCGGAAGGTACTGTACGTGTATTATGGGGGTAGGCTAACTACGGGCAGTGCAGCCAACACGGCTATAGATGGAGGCCTGTCGTCTTGTATTCGAATATAAACCCATATACTGTGCATCGCAGCGTGCTGTTAGTTTTGTTGTCAGATTTACGTAGTAGCCAGAACTGGTGCCCCCCCCCCCCCTGTGATACCGTTGAAAACATGATTTTTCATGATTTTCTCAATGTATGACATTTTAATGGGTAACTGCTCGTTCTGTATTTCTATCGCAACGTAATATATATGCGCAGGGGTGTCATGTGATACGTTTTGGTCTGCGTTGTATGCGCTGTTCCACTTTGGCAACCCTGGCAAAGTGCCAGAATGGTCACTTTGACCAAATTTTTGAATTTTTTCAGTTTTGTAAAAAAACTGCGAAAAGGGGTAATTTGAGGTGCTGAACGCGAATATAACGTTATTTTGACAAAAAATTAGTATTTTCTTCCACAATAGTGCTTGTGGTCAAGTACGGTTGTGTGTACTATACATAGGAAATACGTAGGCAGTACAGCCAAAACGGTTACAAATGAAGGCCTGTCGTCTTGTATTCGAATATAAACCCATATACTGTGCATTGCAGCGTGCTGTTAGTTTTGTTGTCAGATTTACGTCGTAGCCAGAACTGGTGCACCCCCCCCCCTGTGATACCGTTGAATACATGATTTTTCATGATTTTCTCAATGTATAACGCTTTAATGGGTACCTGCTCGTTCTGTATTTCTATTGCAACGTAATATATATGCGCAGGGGTGTCATGTGATACATTTTGGTCTGCGTTGTATGCGCTGTTCCACTTTGGCAACCCTGGCAAAGTGCCAGAATGATCAATTTGACCAAATTTTTGAATTTTTTCTGTTTTGTGAAAAAACTGCGAAAAGGGGTAATTTGAGGTGCTGAACGCGAATATAACATTTTGACAAAAAAATTAGTATTTTTTTCCAAAATAGTGCTTAGTGGTCAAGTATATACGGTTGTGTGTACTATACATAGGAAATATGTTAGCAGTATATACAGCCAAAACGGTTACAGATTAAGGCCTGTCGTCTTGTATTCGAATATTAGCCCATATACTGTGCATTGCAGCGTGTTATTTGTTTTGTTGCCGCATTTACGTTGTAGCCAGAACTGGTGTACCCAGGGGTGGACGCGGGTCGAAATTTTCGACCCGCGGCTCTAGACTCGTGGGTAACCCGCGACCCAACCCGCGCCGTAAAACCCGACCCGCGACCCACTTTGACCCACCACTCTATAACCATAACGTACTTTATACACAAGCGTGTAGCCAGGATTTTGAAAAGGGGGGTCGCACCTTGTCCACTTTTTTGCTCACTTGTTTAAACTCACTATTGCGGGGTCTCAGCGCCTCAGCCCCCAGAATCCAATTATTTTTACACTTATTGGCGAAGTGGCTTACATAACAAAATGTATATTTGGTCATTTAAATTAATTAAACTAACTGTTGCGGGGGTCTAGGGGCGGCAGCCGTCAGAAAAAATTGAGGTTTTTTGAATTTTCAGACAAATTTGGTCAACTGGAGACGTAATCAAAAAATTTTCCGACAGGTAAAATAAAAACAAAAGGTGGGAACTTCATATCAGACAGTATATTACATAAGTAAATACAGCATAATGTACTCTAGTAGACAAGCATATATATATAGGCTTTCATGGAAGTTAATAACAAGGAATAGTAAGCACAGGGTTTGCAGGGGTCTGGGGGCGGCAGCCCCCAGAAAAAAATTTTTAGAATTTTTTAAAATTTTAGACCAAATTTTGTCAATTGGAGACGTATCCGAAATTTTTTTGGCCGGGCTATAAGAACCAAGGGGGGACTCTTGTCGACAATTTCTTCAGGTTCCAGTTTCCGCGGGTCAGAAAAAATTTTTTCGACCCGCGCAGCCTGAAGTGGGTACCCGCGGGTCGACCCACGGCTAAAATTTTCCGACCCAATTCAACCCAACCCGCGGGTCTGTGATACCGTTGAAAAGACGATTTTTCATGATTTCATCAATGTATAACGCTTTAAGGGATAACGGCTTGTTCTGTTTTTCTATTGCAACTTAATATAAACCCAGTCCTGTTGTCTTGTATTCGAATATAACTCATATATTTACTGTGCATTGCAGCGTGCTATTTGTTTTGTTGCCAGATTTACGTAATAACCAGAACTTGTGCAACCCCTCCCCCCTGTGATACCGGTGAAAACATTTTCATGATTTGAAGCTGAATCTCTCAAGCGGAAAAATGGATAGGATTATTATAAAAATGCCCTTCACAGAAGGGCAGCAATGTTAGTAGAATAGGAAAGCGGAAAAATGCTAATATGCTTGTTAAACACCCGGGACAAGTTTTGCCGCCGAATAGGAAAACGAAGCTTGCTAAATGAAGCGTACAAGAGTTGTGTCAGAATAGGAAAACGCAGCTTTTTAAATGAAAGGACAAGACTTGCGTCAGAATAGCAATCGCCCTGCGACACGTCAGTGCTTTCTGCACCCTATTCGCGCGAATAACTAGGAAAAGCATTATTGACGCTTACTATCACATATTCACATGTCAGGACTTGTAGTGTAAAGTAGATATACAGTTACTTAATTTAAATTTCTTCACATATTACATACATATCTATTTTTGTAAACATCTTTCCCGAAAGTTACGAATGACATATTTTAAATAAACATTTCACAGCAAGTACATACTAATATTCAACACGAAGCTTAGTCTATTTAAATGTTTATGATGATTAAACACATGTACGTATAACGTATGTGTAAAAATAAAAACGAATGACCGCTATGATCGATTAACGATTCTTGTGAATGTACGACTCATTACAAGAATGCTTATTCCGGTCATGGCTTGCCTTTGTAAATAACATCAAGAACCAGCTATGTATACTATCATTTCCGGCAACAGAGCAGCTCATGATAATGGCTGATTAGTTCGCGCGAATAGGGTGCAGAAAGCACTGACGTGTCGCAGGGCGATTGCTATTCTGACGCAAGTCTTGTCCTTTCATTTAAAAAGCTGCGTTTTCCTATTCTGACACAACTCTTGTCCGCTTCATTTAGCAAGCTGCGTTTTCCTATTCGGCGGCAAAACTTGTCCCGGGTGTTTAACAAGCATATTAGCATTTTTCCGCTTTCCTATTCTACTAACATTGCTGCCCTTCTGTGAAGGGCATTTTTATAATAATATATATATATATATATATATATATATACATATATACATATATATACATACATACATATATATATACATATTATATATATATATATATATATATATATATATATGTGTGTGTGTGTGTGTGTGTGAAGAATATGCATATACATATATATATATAAGTGTAATGTATAATGTATTTTTTGGACCGCAATGTCAATGACTGTGGACGGAGGGGACGCGGAGCACGAACTGAGTCCGGACCAGATCAGCCATAGCCAGTCCACTCCGTATTCCCGGGCCCACCACCGGCCGGGCGTCGGCTTTGTGCGTCGCGGCGCCCTCCGCCAGAAGAATGTGCACGAGATACGCGGTCACAAATTCATTGCCAGATTTTTCAAACAGCCCACGTTTTGCAGTCATTGCAAGGATTTCCTTTGGTACGAAAAGTTTGTGTGTAGGGATGGAGAGTGTATATATTTTTCCTCCAAATATTCACTCCAGGTCCAGTTGACAATAATTGTGGCTTCAGTTTGAGTCAACCACAGTGAACTACTTTTGTTCGGACTTTCTGTTACGTTGGTTTAAAGCGCACCTTATAACAATACACGAACTGAACGAAGAACA
>JASANF010013141.1:0-12615 GCA_030248245.1 Trissonchulus sp. WLG1_4 | reverse complement strand
GTACATTATGCTGCATGTGCATAACTTGTGTATACACGCTCCGTCTGATATGACGCTCCCATCTTTTGTTTTAAATTTCGTCGGAAAAGATTTCTGATACGTTCTCCACTCTCCAGTCGACCAATTCGGTCTAAAAATTGGAAAAATCGCCAATTTTTTTCTGAGGCGGGGGCCCAGATCCCTGAAACCTTGTGATTTAGTAATCTTGCGTTCGTAAGGCTTTTTATGAGTGTTAGAATTGCTTAAAAAAGTGCATTTTAACCCATTACAAAAATCGAAAAGTCATTCCCCCCGAAATTTTTTTCTGAGTCCGGCCACCTCTCTCAGCTATACTGATTTACAAAACTAGCAGGAGCATGTATAGATGTAATTTCCTGTGGGTAATATTTTTTCAGATGTTTTACTTACCATTATTTTAGTTCTCACTCACGTTCGGTTCAGGTACAAGGGCAGTCGAAATATTGGTACAGGACCCCCCCGCACCAGATTCGACCCCCGTGTTAATGTATGGTGCTCTATGTCCCTTTATTCGAAATTTTTGTTAATATATACTGATGAAGTTATGCGATCGCCTGTCTTATCATGTTTTATCACAACCTCTATGGTCAATTTACTCAATTTGCTTAAACTTCACCCATAGCAGGAGCAGTGACGCCAAACGTGAAGTCACTCAAATTTTGCGTGCTTTAAAAAACCGGCAGTTTTTGACATTTTGCCTTCAATTTCTTCGATTTCAAGTTGGGAAAAACAAAAAATCCGGATCATACAATTTTTTTTGCATATATTCGGGCTACTATTACTGTGCCTAGTTTTAGTCGAATCGACCGTAAGTGGACTGCGCTATCTGTCCAAATGGGGACTCCTGAGGGGCTTATACGCTTTTGCCTGTGCACCTTTAAGCTTACTGTAATTGTTTTTGTCTGAGGTTGACGAGCCTTGGGGAGTAAGATTTTTGAAAATAAAAAAATTGTCGAACCTAAATTTTTTACCTAGGGTAGCAGCCCCCCTAACATTGTTTTGAGTAAATTACCTACCAAAACTGCTTCACAATTACGAACTGTCCTATGTGTATTCAATAATGTTGTCAAAATGGCAAAATAACGAAAACATCACCGCAAACGAGTGATACAAAAGGTACAACGTAACATGGTGACTTCATTTTTTCAAATAACTCGAATACGGCTGTCCCATCCATGTAATTTTGGGGGGAGGTATAGGGGGAAGAACCCCCCCCCCCACCCCCCAGATTCGGTTCTGGGGGAAGGGAGGGGGGGCTCCGCCGGGGGTAAAATGGTAAAAAGGGTCCTAGTGTGCGAAAAATTTTCGGCCAAAAATGGAACAAACCGGCGTCTTTTATAAAAAATTTAACAAAATTGTGGCCAAAATTGTCGAAATCGGGGCTTTTAGTAAAGAAAATGTAAAAATTGCGTCGTTTTGGGAGGAGGGTTGGACAAAAATCATTAGACTCAGGGGGGGGGGGGGGTGGTCCCACTAAGGGGGGTAGGGAGGGGTATGTATATACACAAAAATTTTTGTTCTGTTACATGTATGGGCTGTACGAGTATGTGAATTTATCCTCTAACCGATCCCCAAAGCCCAAAATCGACAGCAGAGTCTTTAGTAAATTTTTTAGCGCGTCTTTGTAATTGGCCACTAAATTTTTGGATTGGCCACTAAGATTTTAGGTGTAGTGGCCAGCTGGCCACCAAGAAAAAAATGAAAAAATAAACCCTGCCTCAAAAACACCGAAAATTACGATAACTGCTGGACCGACAAGGGTCCAGAAGCTAGCAAATTTGAAAATTTTTAAAAAGGCAAATTTACTAAAAACTTTTAGACCAAAATTGGAGACGTATCCGAAATTTTTCCGGCCGAACCATAAAAACCAAAAGGGGGATCCTCGTGTGAAATTTCAGTCGAAAAAAATTTTGGAGGGGGGGAAATTCCCCCATCCCTCCCTCCCCCCGGCTACACAGACAGTCAAAAATTCGGGTACAGGACCCCCCAGAATATACCCCCATGTTAACGTATACCGTTGCAAAAGCTACCCCATGACAATTGACAATCACAAGCACAGATGTACATGCATACATGTAACGGGGTCAAAATTTTGGGGGAGACTCTCCGGCCAAATTTTGGGGACCCTCCCCACCCCGGATTAACCAAAAATCCCCTAAATTTTGCAAAATTTTCTAAAAATTTCGCAAAAAGGTGCCATTTTTTCAAAATTTTGCCCAACTTTTGGGGACCCTCCCCCCCCGGGTCCTCGATTCGGGGGGGTCCCCCCCCCATCCCTCCCCTCATACATGTATGATGGGGGTCTGGGGGGGGGGGGGCAAGAGCTCCCCAGATTTGAGATTCCGGGACAAGCCCCCCTTCAAGAAAGGTGCCCGAACACTCAAAATTGCCCAAGATAGCCGTAAAATGCTTCAAAAAGAAGCAAAAAGCGAAAAAATCGCCAAATTTTGCCGAAAATTTCCGTTTTTTCGGTAAAAATTCCAATTTTTGCGTTTTTGTCTGCTCAAGCCGCCGAAAACTCGGGACAAGCCCCCCTAAAATTTCAAAAATTGTGGGACAACAACCCCCCCCCCCCCAGACCGAGACCTCGTGTACATGTATGATCACAAGCATATTATGAATGTTTATTGAATGAAATATATATATATTTACCTGCCACGTCTGTTTCGTCGGCGAAGATATCAGCTGATGGTCACACAGTGACGAATACTATGATCTCGAAGAGCTGCAGTAGCTTCAAAAATATAAAAACCTGCAAAACACAAATATTATGTATAGATATGACCATAGATGCACATAGGGGGGAGTAGGGGGGTATATACTGTATCCATCCCCCCCTCAAGGGGGGCGGCACCCCCCCCCCCCCTCTCAGACACGTACCAGGCACCCCACCCCCTAAACCCCCCGGATTGATCGCCGGAAAATTGATTAAAAATCGGAAAAAATTTTCGGCCGCCGCAGATAAGAAAGTGCATCAAAAATGAGTACAAAATCGAATAAGTACACAATTTTAGTATACATACAATTTAACTATACACAACGTATATACTATAGTTGAGAATAGGTTGCTGAACGCCTCCTTACTGAGACAAGAACCAAGTTTAGTCTATTAGTTCGGTAAGGTTTATCCTGTGCGGCTCGATTTCAACCAATTGCGGTTCGGTTTCGTAATCGAAATTCCAGTACCACCACAGGAAAAAAAGTGAGTACAAAATTTATACAAAATTTATACAAAAAAGTTTTGTATAAATTTTGTATCATTTTTGTATAAATTTTGTATAAATTTTGTACTTTTTTTGTGCATTTTTTGTGCAAATTTTGTACTTTTTGGTTTTTTCATTTTTTTGCGCTACAAGCAGTTTTTTTTTGATTTTTTGGCCATTTCCGTCTGAAATAGACATTGTTTTGACAAATACGCTTAAGTTTTTATTTCTCTGAAAAATTTTTTTTTCGACTTTTGTACATATTTTGTACAAATTTTGTACAAATTTTGTATAAATTTTGTACATTTTTTGTATAATTTTTGTAGAAATTTTGTACATTTTTTGTACTTTTTAGAAAAAATGTTTCCTGCAGTTTTTTTCCTTCTTTTGACCATTTCCGTCTGAAATAGACATTGTTTTGACAAATACGCTTAATTTTTTATTTCTTTGAAAAATATTTTTTTTTCGACTTTTGTACATATTTTGTACAAATTTTGTATAAATTTTGTACATTTTTTGTATAATTTTTGTATAAATTTTGTACATTTTTTGTACTTTTTAGAAAAATTTGTTTCCTGCAGTTTTTTTCCTTCTTTTGACCATTTCAGTCTGAAATAGACATTGTTTTGACAAATACGCTTATTTTTTTTATTTTTTTGAATAAAATTTTGTCTCGACTTTTGTACATATGTTGTACAAATTTTGTATAATTTTTGTATAAATTTTGTATATTTTTTGTATAGTTTTTGTACATTTTTTGTACTTTGTGAATTTTTGCACTATTGCAACTGTTGAACTAATAAAACGGATGCAAACTACTTACGTTTCTGAGTAATATAGCAGGCGGGGAAAAAACCCCGCATTTTCATATTTCGTCATGTAGCTCATAGACTATACGTTTTCACGGGGAACCAAAAAAATCTGTCGTGTTTTCACGGGAAACCAAAAAAATCTGTCGTAGGCCTAACCTTGCTCTAAACTCTAGGACCGGTTTCATTTCGGTATCTCTTACCGTTTTTAGGCGGGAAGCCAAAAACTTGCCGGGGAAAAAAACCCATTTGGGGGAAAAAACCCATGTGGGGGAAAAAAAACCCACCCCATAAATCACCCGAAAAGTGCGTTAGCGGTAGTTTTTCAACGCTATGGCACGTATTAGGAGTAGTAGAGGCCCCTGATACCAAAACTATACGCAGATTTGCTATGGGGCCCCAGGGACACAAGTTTGAAAACTGCCCTTCGCAGCCCAATATAAAATTTTGAATTTTCAGATTTGAAAACAAACCACCTTAATTTCGCCTGAAAACGTTGAAAACAAATAGAAAGTTGCGATAACGCTTCAAATGCATGCAAAATTTGCACTTTATGGCTACTTTTTACGCCATCGACCCTCTGTGGGGGGTACCGTGAGTGGGTGTGACTGGTCGTGACGGGCATATTTTACTTTAATTTGGTTATTTGGCGTTTAAACAAGAGAAATTAATAGGTTAAAATCAAAAACATACAAAAAACTGGAATAGTACCAGAAAATACTACTTTCCACCCCAAAAGGACCTCAAAATGACAAAGTCCGACTGTTAGGCCAGTATTTCAGAATTCGATCGAGAAAGTGTCAATTTGCGCATTTGTGTTACTAATAAACGTCTTTTTGCACTACCATGAGTCTTTTGGAGTAGCTACTAGGTTTTTCGACATCACCTGACCATTTTCAAAAAGTGGGTTTTTTTCCCCCACATGGGTTTTTTTACCCCGTCTAATTTCGGTCATGCCCCCCCTCGTACGAAAGAAGGAGGGATCTGCCATTGCGGTCATGAATAGAGGAAGGGTAGTCCTCTGTAAAAGTGTTTTTACATTTGAGCTCGCATCTCGTAGTGCTGAGAAATGAGACTCCAAAATTCACCTCCCTTGGAGCCATGTCGGGTCAAAAATGGGGGGGGGGGGTCCAATTTTTGATTCATAAAAAATATCAGCGAGACCCCTTTTGGATACCGCTTACATACGTTTGCCTACAGAGACTGTAATATACGCTGGCAAATTTTTAGACCTGTACCACGTACCCAAGTTCCGGAACTGGTGTGGGTTTTTTCCTCCAAAAAATGGGGTGGGTTTTTTTTCCCCGCCTGCTATAAGCCTCGAAACCTCCGGGGAGAAAAAGTAGGGATAGACCGCTGGCTCGGCTCGGCTCGGCTCGGCTCGGCTGCCGAGCCGGCCGGCTCGGCTCGGCTCGGCAAATTGCCTTTGGCTCGGCAATTTTGCCGAGCCAGGCCGAGAGCTGAGCCAGTGGTGAATTTTGAAGAACTAACTTTCGAAAGTTTAAAAACTCTTCCCAGAATCCAAAAAGCTAGAGCTGTATATACGGTTTTTGTGTTTTTTCGTTAATAAACCGCTCTCTCATACCGGTATATCCCGGGGGGAGGGCGGCCGCCCTACCCGTTTTTTTATTGGAATTACTTCATGTAAGAATATGTGTGTATTAGGCGCAATTTGTTTGCCTAATATACTGTTTTGCGTTACATATTATATATCTTTGCAAAAGCGACATTTTTAATAAATTTGCTGTCTGCTGCATTGCAATAATTAAAAGCTTAGTAAATTTCAATTTTTTACTCTGGCGCCCGTTGCCCAAAATAGCGGAAAGAGCGGTGGGAAAATAAGCAATATTGCATGGTTCTTCAGATATAGTAAAAGTGAAAATAAATACATTTAGTAAAATTTTTGGTAAAAGCCGGCTCCATGTCGAAAATGGACGGCAAAATAAATCTGGCAATTCACAGGAATCTGAATTTTCTGAAAAATTTTTTCAGTTACACATTTTTCAGATGTTTTTATACACTGACTTTCAGAGGAATTTCAGATAATTCGGGCAAAGTTCAGATAATTTTACCCAGAATTCAGAGACTCTGAATTTTATCTGAAAAAATGTTGCTAATTCTACAGAAAATTCAGATTTACTGGTTTACCTGTACTTTCAAGTTTCATCCTTTTTGTTGACGTCATTGTGTAGCTAGCTATCGATATAAAAATTGATGAATTTTTATTGAATTTTCGCACAATTTGCAGTTTGCCACCAAAAGTAGAAAACATTTAGGGTACCCCCCTCCCGTGGTAGGTCCTGCACTGCCAAGCGCGTAGTCGGGAGCGGGGTTGCGGGGGTCGCGACCCCTCTTTTGGTCGAACTTGAAGAAATTGTCTACAAGGGTCCTTCCTATGGTTTTTATCGCCCGGCCGCAAAAATTTCAGATAGGTCTTTTATTGACCAAATTTGGCCTGAAATTCAAAAAATTTCCATTTTCTTCTGGGGGCTGCCGCCCCCAGACCCCTGTAACTTTGTGGCTTACTATTCGTTGATATTGTCTTTTATCAAAGTTAATGCATGTCTGCAAGAGTACATTCTGCTGAACTTATTTGAGAAATATACTGTCTATGATGTCTACTATCTTTTGTTTTACTTTTCTTGTCGGAAAATATTTCTGATACGTCTCCAGCTCACTAAATTCTGCCTAAAAATTTCAAAAATCTCCATTTTTTCCTGGGGGCTACCGCCCCCAGACCCCCGCGGATTAATTCTCTTCACGTTTTCACCACTGGCGGCCCGAATCCCTCGGCTGTCTCTGAATTTAGGAAGGAGCTTCCCCCATCCCCTCCAACTGCATGAGTATCAAATAAAAGCTCTAATCCTTCCTTACTTCTTGACGAAAGTCAAAATTTGTCACTTAAAAAAAGTTGTACCCCAAACCAAAACATTGATGCCCGGAGCGCACGTTTAAATTTTGATAAAACCCAAAATTACCCATAGCCAGCCGGCTCGGCTCGGCTCGGCCCGGCATGCCGAGCCGGCCGGCTCGGCTCGGCTCGGCTCGGCTCGGCACCGAAATTCCCGGCTCGGTCTAACCCTAAGAAAAACCCTATGTGGGGAAAATACCTCTCACTTTTTTCGGTTGTTCAATTAGCAGTGAGTATAAACTCAATTTCATCGTGTTCTACAACTCTCAGGCTGCAGTATGGACAAAAAAAACCGTTTCTCCGACACCCATGTGACTCACAATATATAATTCTTTAAAAATCGACCCTTTTTTGCAGAACTGACTTCTGCACAAATATGCATTTTTTAGTTTTTAAAAGCATTAAAAACAGATTTTTGTGCTTATTACGTTAGAAACAGTGAACAAACACCGACCGCGTCTACCATTCTTGGACTTTAGTGGTACGCAGCAGCTAAAGCCAAAACATCTGAAACATCACCAAAACAGGTTTCGTAAGGGGTGTCGGGGTATGGGCTAAAACGACGTATTGCGGCCAAATAAACGGTTTCAACGAAGTCTACGCATGTTTTTAGCCCAAATGATTTCATTTTGTGCAGCAACATTGGGTGAATTTAGCAAAAAATTGTCACCAAAAGTATTTAATAATTTTTTCCCCGCAATAGGGTTTTTTCCCGCACAAACTTTCAACGGTCACAGGTCAACCACAACGTTTTTCACTGTTTTTGAGCTTTAGAAGTATAGAGGAAAGGTAACTCTCTTGAAAAATGCAAACGGCGTTCGCCAAAAAAGTGATTTTGTGAAAAATTATGACAAGGAAAATTTTGTCGCTTTGAAATTTGGGTTAAATGCAGTTGGGGGGGGGAAATAGTGGACCTATTTTTTGAGTAGAGCACCTTGGAATAAGCATTTTTGCTTCAAGAACCCGGATTTCATTTTTTGGATTTTTTCAGATATGACCCCCCAAAATCTGAACCCTCAGTGAGGGACGTTTTCGCAATTTTTTTTCGGAAGCCCTTATTTTTTCCGTTCTAATCGTGTCTAAATGGTGTTAGATTATTGGTTACAATTTTGTAGAATCAAAACAAAGGCTCTTTGACAGGGTTCCTGCCGAAAAATTGGCCAAATTTGCCAGAAACGTCCAATTTTTGACCAAATTCAAAATTGGCCTTAATTTGGGCTGGGGCTTAGGCTTAGGCTTAGGGCTTAGGCTTAGTATGGGGCTTAGGCTGAGGCTTAGTATCAGGCTCAGGCTTAGGCAATAAAAAATCGAAATTTTCAGGAAAAATCCTGCCAACTTAGCCTAGAGAATCCTGCAAACAAGGCCTAGCCGATGCCTTAAAACATCATAACGCTCTCAAAACTACCCAAAAACAAAGATTATAGCCATTTTTGGTTTCGAACTTTGGCCTACGTTCACTTCCAAAAACACTGAAAATGCAACGTGCGTGAAGTTGGCAGACACTTTGTCAGTACAAATTCTGAAATATGCTTTTTCTGATAGCTCAAAATTTGTACTATTTTGTACCACAATTACCACATTTTGTACTTATTTGTACGAGGAGTACAAATTCGCGGAAAACTGTCTGCCAACTTCACGATTTGAGCCAATCGCACACATCACAGGATTTCATATTAAAAATTTTATATTACTATATCTTCGTTTTATTACAACCAGTAAGCTTTATATTTATTTTTCAAATAAGAAACTAGCTGTGGATATTTGTAGTATGACAAAAACGTATCGAAGTCACACACAAAATGTACGGTGGTTTAATTTTCCTGCTCTATTTTGCTATTTCCTAATATGCCACCCAAACGACCACTACCACAGAACAAAAAGTCCGTTTCCAGTGATCAATATCCCTGTGCCGTTTGTTCGGACAATGTGAACGACCAGCAGGATGCTCTCCAGTGTGAACTCTGTGACTTATGGGTCCACAAAATTTGTCCTGTCGGTGCTATTCGAAATTTTTCTGACTCTTTGTACGAGGCTGTGCATTCTGACTCCAAAGTCAGCAGCCTTAGCTGGTTTTGTGAAAAATGTCGCCCAGTTAAAGCCAACTTCCTGGCTTCAATGAAGGACTTTTCAAATTTCAAGAACACTATGGAAGAAAAAATTCAAATTCTACAGACTCAAATAATTGACCTACAGGCCAAGTCAAACGCTGCCAAAACTATGCCCAATGTCGACCTGCAATCTGAAATTGAAGAAGCTTTAGCCCGCGAATCTAAGAAACACAATCTTGTCGTTATTGGGCTTCCAGAATCTGACCGAGGGGCCATCAGATCTGATGCTGACAAACTTTTTGTCAAAACTATATGTGACAAAATTGGTATTACCCCTTCAGATATTTCTGACGTTTTCCGCGATGGGAAACTTCGGGACGGTTTTACCGATTCAGGGGGTAACCAAAAGGAATTTTCTCGAATTGTCAAAATCAAATTTAATTCGACCATGCCTCGTTCCAAATTCCTGCGAAATTTTCGGGACATGAAGCCTGCTGGGGAAGCCACGCGAGGTACATACTGCCGCCCTGACCAAACTTTCCGCCAACGCCAAGCTGACCGCCTTCTTCGCCAAGAGCTTTATGAGCGCCGCAAAGCCGAACCCGACCTTATCATCCGCAACGGCCAAATCCTGAAAAAGCCCCCAGCTTAGGACAAAAGCCCGCCTCTGCAACCGGACACCAACTTGACTGGTATAAATTGTTATTATACTAACTGTCGAAGCATTATCAAAAAAATTAATGAACTAAATTACTTAATCTCTTCGTTAAATTTACATATAATTTTATTAACTGAAACGTGGTTAAAATATAATATCGACGATAAAATCTTTTGTATGCCAAACTTTCAAATTTTTAGAAAAGACAGAGACACCAGAGGGGGTGGGGTTGCCATTTTATTACATAAAAATTTAAACGCTAAAACTGTGGATACAGACTCCAAATTTTCACATCTGGAAATTTGCTGCGTTGACATTATGTCAAAATCTGAAAAAGTTAGATTATGTTGTGTTTATTGTCCACCTAACTCATCTGTTGATTATCTGTATTCAATGATATGCTGTTTAAGTGTTTTAGTTAACGATCAAAAAAATGTTTTGCTTGTTGGAGATTTCAATCTCAGCGACATTTCGTGGATTCCTCCTCAAGCAAATTCGCACATTTCCTCCATTTTTTTGAACTTCATTTTTCAACAAGGGTTAGTTCAGTGTATAAACCAATCGACTCATATTAACGGCAATATTTTAGATCTGCTTTTTGTTTCTGAAAAAACTCTAATTAACAATACTAAAACTTGTGACCCACTTTCAAATTCGGATCACTTTGGTATTCAGTTCTGTCTAAACATAGGTTTTTCTAAATTTAAAAAAGTTCTGTATAATTTTCAAAAATGTCATGACCTAATAATATTTTTAAGTTTTATTAACTGGAATATTCTTTTTAGTTGTTGCTCTACTGTCGATGACTTTTGGTGCATATTTTCTAACGTATTACATTATGGTATTCAAAGCTTTTTACCTAAAAAAACTCTTTTTGCAAAAAACTCATTTCCACTTTCTCACACAACATCTGAAATGCTAATTAGAAAACGTAAAGCTTGGAAAAAATTTAGAAAAACAAAAAATTTTTTCCACAAATGTGAAGCAAATCGTTTATCAATACTATGTAAGCGAGCAGTTTTTAAAGATAAAATTGCATATGAAAACAAATTGGCGTGTTCAAGTTCAACGAAGAAATTTTACGATTATGTACGTTTCTCCTTAAATCGCCAATCATGCATTCCACCTTTAAAAAATGATTTTGGGGAAGTCTTTGTTGACGACCAGTCAAAGTGTGATGCTTTAAATAATTACTTTTGCTCTGTTTTTACGCTTGACAATAATATTGTTCCCAATTTTGATGTTCGATGTCATAATGTTATGCCAGCTGTATGTTTTGATTCTTTAAGTGTTTCTAGAGCTTTGAAAAAAGTTTCGCGTAGCCATGCCAGTGGTCCGGACGATTTTCCTGCCATTTTAATTCAAAAATTGTCTGATGTCATTATTGAACCTTTGTGCACCATATTTAATGTAGCCTTTTACACAGGTTGCCTACCCAAACAATGGTTAGATGCTAACGTTATTCCTATTTTTAAAAATAAAGGTCAAAACTCCGAATTAAAAAACTATAGGCCAATTTCGTTAACCTGTGTAATCAGCAAAGTTATGGAAACTTGTGTCAAAGAAGCTATGTTGACTCACTTGCAGATAAATAATTTGATTAGCAAAAATCAACACGGCTTTTTAACACAAAGATCCACGGTCACTGAGCTGATTGCTTCTTGCAACGATTGGTCAACTTCACTTGATAAAGGTGATGTTGTAGATATTGTTTTTTTCGACTTGATGAAGGCATTCGATTCAGTTGTACATAGCAAATTACTATCAAAATGTTTGGCTTATGGTTTTCGAGGTCATACTTTTAATTTTCTAAAGTCTTTTTTGCTGAATCGCCGGCAAAGAGTCGTCATAAACAATACTTCTCACCCTGGAAGCAAGTAATGAGTGGGGTCCCCCCAAGGATCTGTGTTAGGGCCGCTATTATTTCTTATATATATAAACGATATTACAGATCTTTTTAATTCTACTCATGTTAAAATTCAATTATTTGCCGACGATACTAAAATGTATGGCAGTTTACCTAAAAATTCTGTCAAATCTTCTCGATTACAGAAAAGTATAGACGATTTTGCTTTCTGGTTGAAAAATTGGCAATTACTTTCTCACGCTGAAAAATGCTCGGTCTTACGTTTGGATTTTTATAAAAACACTAACAACCTAATTCCATATTCTTTAGATAATATTATTATTCCAAATGTACCCATTGTAAAGGACCTTGTGTGTTCATATCTTGGAACTTACGCTTTTCTGAGCATTGTTCAAAAATTGTTAGCAAGGCATCCCAAATTATGGGAATTATTTTAGAATTTCTGCATCAAAAGACAAACAATTTTTGTTAAAAATTTTCATATCAAAAGTCAGATCTATTTAAAAATATTGTAGTGAAGTTTGAAATCGTATGTTTTTGAAAGATATTGACAAAATTGAATCTGTTCAACGAAATTTTACACGTAAAATAAACGGCCTAGAATATATGTCATATCCTGATCGTCTTATATCTTGTAATTTAGAGTCTCTTGAACTTCGCCGTTAAAGCGGGACCATATTTATAGAAATAAGACATAATCTTATCAACTTGGATTTTTTTGATTTTTTTTAGTTTTTGTCTCAAGTATATGAACTGCGGACAGCTGGATAAATTATTTTTAAAACATAGCAACAGATCGGGGGAAGTATAGTTTTTGTCAAAGAGTAGTAGATGTTTGGAATCATTTGCCGAACGAATTAATTTGTGTCCAAAATAAATTCTTTCAAAAATGGTTTAAACTCCATAGATTCGATTTTGACTACGATTTGCGTGGGCGGGCTGTTAGGGACTAACTTCTGTTCTAGCCTGCTTTTAAGTATTCTTGGTACATTATCGTTTTTATTATGGTGATTCACTAAAATTATATGTTATTATGTTATACTTACATATATTATTGCTCTCTGTATTCTTTTTTTTCATAACTAAAATTTACATTATCTA
>JASANF010013139.1:0-10557 GCA_030248245.1 Trissonchulus sp. WLG1_4 | reverse complement strand
GTTTGTGCGTACAGTAGCAGCAATACGTAACTGAACGAAGAACGACAAACTATTTTTTTTCTTGGGTGGTAGCTTTTGGCAGTCGGATTTCTTGATGTTTGTCTGTTGGTTTTGTATGCAGGTCAGTAGACATATGACCATCGCTGGAAAGCGTTCTTGAACGTCCAAAAAAGTTGCTGTTGTTTGAGAGAGTTTTCAGCTGTAAATTTGATTGAGGCATGTTGTGTATTTAGTTTTTGAAGAAACAGTTCTAAATTATTACGGTTTGCTGTCCATAGGCATAAAATGTCGTCTTTGTATCTAACCCAAAGGAGTGGTTTTGTAGCGAGAGCGTGCATCTACTTTTTTTTAAGAATTACCATGAATAAATATTTGCATAGGTTGGAGCCGCACGTGTGCCCATTGCTGTTCCTTGTATTTGGGCATACTGCTGGTTATTGAATTCGACGTTGTTTCGTGTTAAAACAAAAGCGCAACAGCTGTTTAAAAACTGAAATTGGAATTGGTGGTGCAGATTGATAGTGATTTTCACTTTCTTCCGTAACAATTTCAAAACATACTGTTTTCTAATATTTGGGTATAGTGAAACAACGTTAAGAGAGTACCAACAAAGAGTTTGGTGGTACTGCAGGTAAATAGTACAAAGCATTTAAAAAATTAGTTGTTTGTCTTTCACATTTACGAAGCGGCTGCTTATTCGGTTTGAAGTATTTCATCTAGGTAGGCACTCAAATTTTTTTTTTTTTCTGTAGATGTTGCATCCGGCCAGCTATCGCCGGCGGATACGGCCATTTTTGCCAATTCTTTGGGCAAAGTATAAAAGCGAGCTGGCCTGCGAAACCATGGTTTTTCGCTTTGCTATTTCTTTTTCTTATTTTATTTTTTTGCATATAGATTTTCGATACCATTGGTTTTGTTTATGGCGTTTGGCTTGGATTCTGTATCAAGACGATACGTTGTGTTGTCACTAAGATGTTTTTGTGTTTTCGTACGTAGTTACTGTACTGCACCTATACCTGCTCCTTTATCAGTTAATTTTATTACTATACATTCGCGAAATATTAACTTTTTGAGAGCTGCGGTTTTTTCGTGTTAGGTTAAGACTAAATCTTACTGACTGTAAAGTTTAGGTTTCAGAATCTGAAGTTATGTTCAAAAAACGTTTGGCACAATGAGGGGTAGCGTATTGAGTTTGATCCCAAAATTATATACAGCCCCCGCCCGAAACGTCTTAAGCCTGTCACTCACTGTTGTTAGTAACGCTAGACATTCGCAGGGATTGGGGGACAACGGTACCTCTATTTCAACAACGCCTGTTCGTGTATATCCCCCAATGTTAACGTTGGATTCCAATTGTAAAGTCTATTGTACGTGACGTTGAGCGTCATTTCCGTCGGTCGACAGTCATTTGCAATAAATGTATTGGCCTGTTTCTATTAAGGTTGGAATCTATAGAAAAGTTTTTGTTTTGCTAATTGTGTTCTGGTGGGGTGGTGGATAAATTTGCTAGCATTTCGGTTTAAGCGATTGCTTTGGGTGAGTCTCAGGCCTTGCAGAAAACTTTAGACGAGACCTAACCTGGATCTGTTCGCGCTAGCACCAGTTGCTCGCAATTTGTTTTGCCTTGGGCCACGTAGATTATTATTTGATAGAGCACAGTGGCTGCCTCTGCAAGAGCATCGCACCCCAAAATGGATAGTCGTATGCTGAACTTAAATGTGCCATAGTAGTATGCCGTATCAGTTTCCAAGAAGTCTGCAGTTAGTACTTGATTATGCAGAGACTCTAGTTCTGGTGTTGATTTTTTTGGTAAACATAGACTTGTTTGAGTTTGTAATGACATTCCGTAGGCACGACCTACCAAATTGGTACGCAATCATTTCAAAAAAATAGAATGTTCTTTTCGAAAACTGCAATCTACAGCAGTCTTTGATCTCTATCAGGTATCGCACCTGACGATTCAAAATGTACGAGAAAAACTGTAGAGAGTGTAAACGAAAAAGCAGAAGTATAATGGCCGCGGCGGCGCCCAGTTTCGAGCAGGGATTATAGAGACCGGACTGTACGACGCAGGGGAGAGAGAGGAAGAAGATTAAAAAAAGATAAATATATGAAAATCAATATTTTAATCAAATAAATTTAATGCCTGTACTTCGGCCTGACACAGGCCGAAGTACAGGCATTAAATTTATTTGATTAAAATATTGATTTTCATATAATCAGAGACGTTACTCGATTATTTTCGCGATATTATTTGCACTGCATCTGCAGTCCGTCTCTAAATCCTGCTCAATGACTGGCCACCACCGCCATTTGACAACTGTTTTGCATTTACAGCTAATACTCTCTACAGTTTTGGCTAGCATTTTGAATCCTGGGCCGATACGTGTAGACAAAAATCAAAGACTGCTGATTGCATGCGAAGAACATTTCTATTTTTTGAATGATTGCGTACAATTTGGGGTCGTTCCTAACGGATGTAAACTCAAACAGAGTCTATGTTTACCAAAATCAACACCAGAACTAGAGTCTCTGCATAATCAAGTACTAACTGAGACTTCTTGGAAACTGATACGGCTATCTATGGAACATTTAATGCACATACAACTATCCATTTCGGTTGATGTATCTTCAGAGGCAGCCACTGGTTATCGAAATAATCTACGCGCCCAAAAACAAACTAAATTGCAACGACTCATACGCGAACAGAATCCAGGTTCGTCTAAAGTTTTCTGCAAACCTGAGCAACCAAAACAATTTAAACGAAATGCTAGCATATTATCCACACCCCACAGACGCAATTACAAAACAAAAACTTTCTATAATTCCAACCTTAATAGAAACAGGCCAATCATTTATTGCAATGACTGTCGACCGACGGAAAACACTGACGCACGTACGATAGTTTACATTGAACCCAACGTTAACATTGATATACACGAACAGGCGTTGTTAAATAAAGGTCTCACATTTGTCCCAACACCAAGGAATGTCTCGTTACTAACGACAGTGAACAGCTTTAAGACGTTTCAGAGCAAGTTGCTATATAAATTTCGATCAAACCAATACGCTACCTCATTGTGCCGAACGTACGTTTCGAACATAATTTCAGATCTGAAACCTAACTTACAGTCAGTAAGATTTAGCTCTAACCTAAAACACGAAGAAACCGCAGCTCTCAAAAAGCTAATATTTCGCAATGATATAGTAATAAAACCAGCTGATAAAGGAGCAGGTATAGTCGTGCAGTCAAAGACTACGTACGAAAACGAAACACAAAAACATCTTAGTGACAACACAACGTATGCACGTCTTGATACAGATCCAACAAACGCATATAAAACAGAAATCAATGATTTTATCGAAAATCTATATCAAAAAATAAAATAAGAAAAGAAATAGCAAAGCGAATTAAACCAAATGGTCTTTCGCAGCCAGCTCGCTTCTATACTTTGCCCAAGGTTCACAAAAAATGGCCGTATCCGCCTAGTCGGCCGATAGCTTCCGGATGCAACACTGTCACAGAAAATTTGAGTGCCTACCTAGATGAAATACTTCAACCGATAGCTAAGGAGCTCCCTTCGTATGTGAAAGACACAACTAATTTTTTAAATGCTTTGTACTATTTACCTGCAGTACCACCAAACTCTTTGTTGGTATCTCTTGACGTTGTTTCACTATACCCGAATATTCCAACAGATGACGGTGTTGAAATTGTTACGGAAGAATTTGAAAATCACTATCAATCTGCACCACCAATTCCAATTTCAGTTTTTAAACAGCTGTTGCGCTTTGTTTTAACACGAAACAACGTCGAATTCAATAACCAGCATTATGTCCAAATACAAGGAACAGCAATGGGCACACGTGTGGCTCCAACCTATGCAAATATATTCATGGGTAATCTTGAAAAAAAAGTAATAGACGCCTCCGCTACAAAACCACTACTTTGGTTTAGATACATAGACGACATTTTATGCCTATGGACAGCAAACCGTAATAATTTGGAACTGTTTCTTCAAAAACTAAATACACAGCATGCCTCAATCAAATTTACAGCTGAAATCTCTCAAACAACAGCAACTTTTTTGGACGTTCGAATAACGCTTACCAGCGATGGTCATATGTCTACTGACCTGCATACAAAACCAACAGACAAACATCAGTATTTGAATGCCAAAAGCTACCACCCAAGAAAAACAAAACAAAGCATTGTCTACAGCCAAGCACTTCGATTAAAAAAGATCTGTTCGAATCAATCGCAATACTCCAGCAGACTTCCAGAGCTTACTAACAATTTCATCAGCCGTGGATACAACCGAAACCATATCCAGAAACAAGTAACTAAGGTGCCTAAAAACAGAACCGATATTCTCGGAAAAGAAAACAAAAAGAAAATCGTCATATTATTTCGTTACCCTTCTACCATACACTGCCTCCATTACTTCACCAGTCTCTACGTCGAAATCACCAGCTGCTATCAGCAGCGTATTCTGCAGCTAATAAAGAGCCACCAGATTTGCCAATGATCGCCTACTCAAAACACAAAAATCTTGGTGATTCACTAGTACGATCAAAGTTTTCGACCAGTAACTAAAGTTTCAGACAGTACTTGTCTCGAGCCTGCAGCGGTGGCCATGGCTGCAGATGTTGCGCTTTAATGAATCCAACAACACACGTGCGCAGCTCTCAAAACAAGATTTGGTATAAAATCAAATCCGATGGGAACTGTCAAACTAAAGATCTTGTCTACCTGATAGAGTGCCGTCTATGCCAAGCTCAATACGTTGGTGAAACGGGTCAGCAGTTACGTTCACGAATCAATGCTCACAGGGCATGTATTACTAATATTACTAAATCACACGAAAACAAACGCAAACTGCTACCCAACTGCAATACTACGGTAGCAAGGCACTTCAGTGGACCTAATCATACCTGTTTGGACATGCAAGTGGTTATTTTACAGCAAAATTTCAACAATAATGAACAGAATAGAAAAAAATGTGAAGCAGCTTGGATAGACAAATTGGGTACACTGTTTCAACCCTCAGGATTGAACAGTTACGACTATGAACATATGATGTTATTATAAATTTGGAATAATCTGTAATCAAAGCCCTTCGAAGGCCTGACACAGGCCGAAGTACAGGCATTAAATTTATTTGATTAAAATATTGATTTTCATATAATCAGAGACGTTACTCGATTATTTTCGCGATATATATATATATATATATATATATATATATATATATATATATATATATACGTATCACGTTTTATAACAACTCAATGAGTTGCAGTCAAACTTGGACTAAAAAGTTTAAACAGGACCATACATGGGCAGCAAGCGAATTCTGGGGGGGTGTGGAGCAACATTTTCGCTTCATGAGCCCCCCCCCCGACCATGTATGAATAGGACCTATAAACCACCGAAATGATTAGCTTTAGCAAAAACCAATATCAATAACCGATATCACTTACACGAACCTGAAAATGCTAATCGCGCTACACGTATGGTTGAAAAATTGGCTGAGAAAATATATAATGTCAAGTGAGAGTATATACGTACACATGTGAACCGCCACATTTGCCTAGGCACACACGTGAGCAGTGCTAACAAGGCCGGCCACAAGCAGGGAATCTCTGCGGAGTGTTAATTAGGGCGCTGTCTCTGCAAGTGCCCCACACATTGCCCCAGCCCCTGACACTGACTCTGTGTGTACAATCTGTGCATGGGAAATTACGGAATAGGGATAGCAGATGCTGATATTATGCTTATATGGGGGGTGGAGGGTGAACTTGGTTTCTGGGGGGAAGGGTGTGATACTCACCCCCCCACGCCCATGTATGTTCATTACCGTTATATTATTAATAATAATAAAACACGTAGCCAGTATATACATAGAAAATCCTGCATTTTTGTAGCAATCTGTATAGAATATCCTCTTGATGAGGCGCCCAAAAGTCTCAGGCACACCCACGGCCCATATTCCCACAATGCTTTATATATTATATATATATATATATATATATATATATATAAATAAATATATATATAAATAAATATATATATAGGTATATATATATATATATATATATATATATATATATATATATATATATATTTTCATGTACGTACAAAAGCAGCATCTAGCCTATTCGTCACCTGGCCATTCGACTCAGCCCACTATCAGCCACTCGGCACTGCCTGATCTCTTGCCAAGTTGCTATCATAACATTGCCAATTGCTTATCGCTTATTTCACAATAATACATATGACATAAATTCTAAATAGACATTTCTCAATACAAAACGGACACATATACATATTTGCGTGTGTACTGTATACGTATATAGGTATCATTTATCAATTCGTCAACATAATATTTTTCTACAATTAGTAATGCTTTTGGGTTGTAAACATTCATGTATATACATACGTTCAGTGGCGTACCCAGAAAAAAATTTCGGGGTGGGAATGACTTTTAGATTTTTTGTAATGGGTTAAAATGCACTTTTTAGCAATTTTAACACTCGTAAAACGCCTTACGAACGCAAGATTACTAAACCACAAGGATGCAGGGGTCTGGGGGCGGCAGCCCCCAATAAAAAATAGGGAAAATTTTCGATTTCTTGGCCAAATTCTGTCAATTCGAGGCGTATCAGAAAGTTTTTCCAGCCAGACCATAAAAACCAAAGGACACAAGGATGCAGGGGTCTGGGGGTGGCAGCCCCCAGAAAAAAATTGGCGATTTTTCCAATCTTTAGACTGAATTTGGTCAACTGGAGACGTATCAGAAATTTTTCCGACAAAATTTAAAACAAAAGATGGGAGTGTCATATCAGACGGTGTATTCCAAGTAAATGTAGCATAATATACTCGTGTAGACATTCACATGCAGCATAATGTAGTTGTGTATACATGCATAGGCTTTGATGAAAGACAATAACGAGGATAGCAGCCCACATAGTCGCAGGGGTCTGGGGGCGGCAGCCCCCAGAAAAAAATTTGGGAAAATTTTTGATTTTTAGGCCAAATTTAGTCCATTGGAGACGTAACAGAAAATTTTTCCGGCCGGACCATAAAAACCAAAGGGGGGACCCTTGTGTAAAAAATCACTGCGGCAAAAATTCGGGGGGGGGGGAATTCCCCCGTTCCCCCCCCCCCGCTGGGTACGCCCTTGCATACGTTCAAAATTATCATTTTGCTAAACATTGATGTACACACATCAGCTTTTTTTTGGGCCAAACTGGTGGCCATGGCCACTAAAATTATGGATTGGCCACTGAAGATTTTGGGCTGGTGGCCAATCTTGCCACCAAAAAGTGAAGTTTAAAATGATTGTGTTTCAAAATCAAAAAAATCGCCCGGCTGCCGGGGGTTCTCGCCCCCAGACCCCCATGCAGGTTATCAATAATAATGTATACTGCACAATCTTCACTCTTGAGGTTTAATGCGTATACGTCATCTGAGTGTGCTCCATTGTATCGCGGTAGTTATTTCGGTTTCGTTGACAGCGACATGAATTTTCTGTTGTAAATATATGTTGATCCTTGTCATTGACTTGTGGGGGGGCTACCTCAATAAAGGCCAATTTACACGATCGAACTTGCTCCGAACTTGCTCCGGACCGAACTTGCACCGAACCTGGTCCGGAGCAAGTTCGGAGCGAACTATTGCATGCACACGATCGAACTTGCACCGAACATTGGCGCTCCGAACTTGCTCCGAACCTACTCCGAACTTAGCTTAGTAGCCAATTAAAATTTAGTCAAAATATAAACAGCCAATCAGATTTCACTTTTCAAAAACGCTACCGTCCCTTCAAATTTTTGATTTATTTATAATTCAAAAATAATTAACGGTTAAGTAACGGTTAATATTTCTTGTTATTGTTGATATAATAAAGTTAAAAGTTCAGTTGAAAAAGAATTGTGTAAATTGATTCTTAGAAAAATACTATGAAACTAAATTTTAAGTTAACCCGTGTTAAATTTTCCGTAACTAGTAACTGACCCGTATATTTTTGCCCAAGTTGCTTCGCCAGAGCATCATAGGCACCTTGGCGCAAGTGCTTCTTGACATAATCGTTGTCGCACGGGTTTCATAGAAAAGCATTTTCTTTAAAAAAACAATTTCAGTTTCAATAGACCAGTCTTTTTTAGTCTTTTTGCTTAGCCATAAGTATAGAATCAGTTTGTTCCAACAGCGCGTAAACAAAACACAAACGCTGACTGAGCAGAAACCATAGCAATGGAGACTAGTAGCGTGGGAAAATTTTTCTAAGCAATTTGATTGGCTGCTGAACGCTAGGTCCGATGCAAGTTCGGAGCAAGTTCGGTGGAGCATCGAACCTTCGAGGCAGGTTCGGAGTAAGTTCGGAGGTGGTCCGGAGTAGGTCCGGAGTGCGTTTACACGATCGAACATGCTGCGAACTTGCTCCGGACTAGGTTCGGAGCAAGTTCGGTCCGGAGCAAGTTCGGAGCAAGTTCGATCGTGTAAATTGGCCTTAAGTGAATTTTAGGTTATGCTATTTCCTCAAATTTACACGCAATGCAGCACGCGTAAAGGCGCATCGCACATGTAAAAACGGAAACCAAACCATTTTTTCTGGGGGCTGCTACCCTTGAATGTTGTGGCTTGCCTATCCATATTATTATCCTTCATCAAAGCCGATGCATCATGCATGTGTACATGAGTTTACATTATGCTGCATTTACTTGTGTAATACACCGTGATGTGACGTTCCCGGTTTCGATTTATATTTCCTATCTGCTGAAAAAAATTTCTGATACGTCTCCAATAAGTCAAATTCGACCAAACAACCAAAGATTTTATGCAATTTTTTTCGGGTGACTGGCACCCCCAGACCCCTGTGACTCTGTGGGTTTGTCTCTCATGACAGTATGTGTAGGATGTGTACATAAGCGCATTGTTGGCAGTTTATTTGCTTAATATATACACTATGTAGTGTACCGCTGTAGCTGTTTTGCCATTGCGAAAATGACTTTTTTGTGAATTCGTGGTTTGCAATTCAAAAAAACTTACTAAAATTTCCAAATCGCTTCTGGAAGCTGACAGGCCTCTCGGTCAGGTAATTTTCAGTGTTTTTTTAACTCAGTAAATTGTAAATTCAAATTGGCCACTACATTTTTGCATTGGCCACAAAGATATTGAGTCAAGTGGCCAGCTGGCCACCAAGAAAAAAATGAAAAAACTAACCCTGACACACATATATACAATGCTGCAAAATCACCGTGACTGATACGTTCCTACTCATAGAACAAATTGACAAATCACCAACGGAAGTACGGAACTGACTCGCATGAAGAGTACATAATAAGGAAGAGTATGACACTGTTCCCTATTCTAGCTAATCGACCGGAACGATGCTCCGGCCGAAATAGCCGTTTTACGCCTTGATTTCAGAGGTGGGGTATATACCTCCCCTCAAATCAAGACAAATTCCAGATTCCAGGGAGGACCACCCCCTCAAATCAGGGATGTGTCTTCATTTAAGGGGAGGGTACGTATATACCCCTCCCGTTTCAGCACACTGCCAGCACAAAATTGGTGATGTCTTGATTTGAGGGGGGGCGTCGCCCCCCCCCCCTCGTTTCAGCACACCACAGAGTTCATGCTGGTGGTCTGCTGAAACGAGAAGGATACCCCCTTCAATTCAACACATGTCGTGATTCGGGGGGGGGGGGGCAACCAAGTCGCGGCTGCGCCACCAAGCCTGTGGCCAGTGCTCATTTCCGATTGTTCAGTCCAAGGCTGGGTACTATAATCAGGGGTGGACGCGGGTCAGAATTTTCGACCCGCGACCCAACCCAACCCGCGACTCTACACTCGTGGGTAACCCGCGACCAAAACCCGCGCCGTAAAACCCGACCCGTGACCCACTTTGACCCACCACTCTATAACCATAACGTATGTATTAGCGATCGGCCGGAGCCTCCGGCTCCGGCTCCGGCTCCGGCCGGATTTGGCCCCTCCGGCTCCGGCTCCGGCTCCGGCCGGAGCCATCCAAAAATTTGCCGGATGCTGAGCCGGAGGTAAATTCTCGGAGCGACCGATACTCATCTAGATTGCAGTAAGAGTGGCAAGGGTCCCCACTTTGGTTTTATCGCCCGGCCGAAAAAAATTTCTGATACGTCTCCAATTGACCAAATTTGACCCAAAAATCAAAAATTCTAGAACTTTTTTCCTGGGGCCTTTTTCCCCCAGACCCCTCCCACTCTGTTGGTTACTGTTCCTTGTTATTATCTTTCATCAAAGCCTATGCATGTCTACAAGTATATATATATACCTTATGCTGAATCTAAATTCTATGAGCGACCCATACTCATCTAGATTGCAGTAAGAGTGGCAAGGGTTCCCCCTTTGGTTTTATCACCCGGCCGGAAAAAAATTTCCGCCACGTCCAAAATGTAACAAATTTCGCCTAAAACTATCAAAATTATATACATAATTTTTTCTGGGGTGTGTCGCCCCCAGATCCCTGCCACACCGTGACTATGTTTTCCTGTCGGCTAATGGCTAGGGACACG
>JASANF010013138.1:0-103537 GCA_030248245.1 Trissonchulus sp. WLG1_4 | reverse complement strand
AGTACAAAAAAAGTACAAAAGTGGGTTTGTACATTTTTTTGTACTTTTTTTGTACTATTTTTTGTACTTTTTATGTACTTTTTATGTTCTTTTTTTTTGTACTTTTTTTTGTACTTTTTGAAAACTCATTTTTTTGAGAGTTTCGCTGCTATAATACATTTTTTAGCCATTTTGCATCCCCGTCGTCTACTTTGTACTTCTCGATACTTTTGTTGTTTGATAAGACTAACTTATTGTTTTTTGCAAATTTGGCTCTTTTTGTACTTTTTTTGTATATTTTTGTACATTTTTTGTACTTTTTTTGTACTATTTTTGTACTATTTTTGTACTTTTTTTTGTACTATTTTAAAAAATGCTTTTGTGCTTTGTCTGATACATTTTAATATGTTTCCGATACTTGTTGATGAATAGTACTCCAATTTATAATGAATTTTTGCCTTATTTTAATTAACAGTTTTTGTACTTTTTTTGTACAATTTTTGTACAATTTTTGTACTTTTTTTGTACTATTTTTGTACTTTTTTTGTACTATTTTTGTATCATTTTTCTAATTGTGTTTTCAGTTTTGAGTATGCGTGCGTGCGCGAGTATGTTATTATAAAAATGCCCTTTCACCAAGGGCAGCAGCGTGGGTAGGATAGGAAAGTTGATCTGATCTGTAGCGGAAAAATTCTAGTAAGCTTTGCTAAATGTACAGGACAAGTTTTAATGCTTTTAAATTCTGAAAAAATGCATATTTGGGCAGAAGTCATTTCGGCCAAAGAGTCGATTTTCAAAGAAACATTGTGAGTCACATGTGTGTCGGAGAAACTGTTTTTTAGTCCATGCTGCAGCCTAAGAGTTGTAGAACACTATGAAATTGAGTTTATACTCACTGCTAATAGAACAATGAAAAAGTGATAGGTTTTTTCCCGCATTAGGGTTTTTTCCCGCAGGTTTCGAGGCTTATTACTCAGAAACGTAAGTAGTTAGTGTTATAATCCATTTTATTAGTCAACAGTTAGACGAAAAATGGTCGTTATAACAGCCGCGAGCATTAATGGATCCAATTTATGTGGAGCACAGGCATACATGTACACGGGGTCTCCGTCTGCAGGGGGGGCTTGTCCCAGAATTTTCGAAATTTTAGAGGGGCTTGTCCCGACTTTTTGGGGACTTGAGCGGACAAAAACGCAAACATTTTGAATTTTTGCCAAAAAATGGATATTTTTGGGAAAATTTGGCTATTTCTAGAAATTTTTTAGCTTTTTACCCATTTTTAAAGCATTTTACGGCGATCTGGGGCAATTTCTTAGTGCTCGGGCACCTTTCTTTTAGCACCAAGGAGGGGGGCTTGTCCCGGTTTCTCAAATCTGGGGGGGGGGCTTGCCCCCCCAGACCCTCCCCATGTACATCTGTGAGCACAGGACGACCCAAAAAGTTGAAAATCGGGTTTACTTTTTTCCTTATATATATATATATATATGGGCGGATGGCACTGAGCAGTGGGCAAGGGAAGGTGTACTACTGTACTATACTATATTGTAGGTGTACTATACTATATTGTATAAATTATTGCGCAGTATATAACTTGGTATTCAGTTAAGTTTATATATATGTATATACTATTCGGCGCATAGCTGTGAGGGACATAGACCACCGCCGAATTTTTTACCGAAAAATATACCTATTCCCCACAAATATGGGTGGGGAATAGGTGTCAGCATTATGTCACATCGTAAAAACAAAATGACAAGATATGTACAAATAAAGCACAAAAATAGTACAAAAAAAGTACAAAAATAGTACAAAAAATGTACAAAAATAGTACAAAAAAAGTACAAAAATGACTGAAAATTTTAACCTCTTTTTTACTTTTTGAAGGCCTATTTAAGTGATTTACTATCCATTTTTTAAGGAAAATTTAGCCTTGAAACAAAAAAATAAAAGTACAAAAAAAGTACAAAAATAGTACAAAAAAAGTACAAAAATAGTACAAAAGATTTGAATAGAAAGTACAAAAAAAGTACAAAAATAGTACAAAAAAAGTACAAACTTGCACTAAACAGTACAAAAAAAGTACAAAAAATGTACAAAAAAAGTACAAAAAATGTACAAAAAAAGTACAAAAAAAGTACAAACTTGCCAGGCCAAATTACAAAAAAAGTACAAAAATAGTACAAAAAAAGTACAAAATTTTTTGTACTTTTTTTGTAACTTTTTGTACTTTTTTTGTACATTTTTTGTACTAATATTTTTTCCTGTGTTTGCCCTAGTAAAATTGAATTGAATTGAAGTTAGAAAAAAACCAGAAAAAAGCTAGAAAACATTCTCTATAGGGTCAGAAAAAAACCAGAAAAAAAGTAGAAAAAACTAGATCGTGAGACTGGCAGTTAGAAAAAAACCAGAAAAAAGTCAGAAAAAAGTTAGAAAAAATTGGAAAAAAAAACAGAAAAAAACCAGAAAAAAACTAGATATTCGTCAGGAAGAATTAGAAAAAACTAGAAAAAAACCAGAAAAAACTAGATAATTTTTTCTAGTTTTTTTCTAGAAATAATTTTCCTGTGCCCCCCCCCAACTGCATTTAAGGTGGCACTCCTGAAATGTGGGTTTTGGCCATTATTTTGAAAACGCGCAAAAATAAACATGCATCGTAAGAACAAAAGTTGATCAGAAGTGAATTTCCTTCAATTTGATGTACATATCACATAAAATTTTTTTGAACATTTTTGACCAAATTTCGTCAAGAAAAATAGATTTTCACTGAAATGCCTTCACAAGCCAGTGCATTTACACGTATGTAATGAATTTGAAAGGCTGAAAAACACTAGCAGTTGTGTTTTACTAAAACGTAATTAAAACGTTTTGGTGTATTATTGAGTGTGGTATAATTTTTTTGTGAACTAACGCAACACTTTCTGCATGCACCTTGTCATCTTCGAGCGGTCGCAAAATTTGATTTTTGGCAAATCGATAGTATCTAAAAAATTCAGCCAAATTTATGTTTTTCAAAAATCGCGATTTTAGTGTTTTTTGATATATCAATCATATTCATCAAAAATGACTTTTTGCGACCGCTCGATCACGTTGAGGCTAGCAAAATGAGCTATTGATTGTGCAACAGCTACTTACTTGCGAAAAGAAATCGCAAGCCTAAATTCCACTCACGTTTGGTCTACAGTGAAAGATAATTTGTATCAATCTTCATTTTTTGTATTTAGTCATACTTTTACACCAGCTTGCCATTGTGAATCTAAAATTGGCCCCAAACTGCCGTTTTTGAAAAGTCACATTTCAGGAGCGCCACCTTAACCCAACAATTCATGTCATAAACGCATATGTATATAACGCAATCGTGGCACTCCTGAAATGTTGAGTTTTGGCCATTATTTTGAAAACGCGCAAAAATAAACATGCCTCGTAAGAACATAAGTTGTTCAGAAGTGAATTTCCTTTAATTTGATGCCCATATCACATGAAATTTTTTTTGAAATTTTTAGCTTTTTGAGCAAGAAAAATAGATTTTTTTAGAAATCGCCTTACAAGCTAACGCATTAAGGGGGCGCTCCGGGAATCGGGGGTTACGTCGAAAATTGGCAAAAAAATTGGAAAATGTCAAACTTTACTATACATATATGTACTGTGGCTCAAAAGAACACTGGAGGCAAAATTTCAAATCACGTGATCATGTCACGTGACTCCCAGAGCCCCAAACGTGAGTGAATTTTCGGCAAACGATAACTCTGCTTATACTTTGCGTATAGTCACACTTTATATACCAAAATGTAGCTTATGTGCTTCTCTAGTTGAACATTATTTTGGTTTTCAACATTTATGTTAGGTTTGGATAAAAAATGTCATTATGTGTTTTCGAAGTCGAACTCTTAGCAATAAAATTCATATAAAAAATTTCTAAGCTTTATTTTAAAAAACTAAAATATTGTTCAACTGCGCAAAGCCTAAGGCTACAATTGTGCAAAATTTTGTAGAAAAATACTTTACCAGCATTTTATAATCGAATGCCGAAAAATCGGTTTTGTATTCACAACTGCCTATATTTGAGTCTGCTGCTTCTGAAAATGGTTTCTTGTGCAATTTTTTTGTGCAGAACCCAATAAAATTGTTTTATTTTTCATTACGACTAATAAAATCTACGTATCGTCAATTTGCAAAACTTCAAAAAGCGTTGATGCACTGGCTTACTTGCTGAATTCGTGTAAAAGTCGAATAAAATCAGTAAATTGTCCAATTTTTTCCAAATTTTTTGCTTTGGAGATATGCACGTCAAAACATCAGAAATAGTATTTTGGGCAACTTTCCTTCAAGAATCATAGGTCATTTTGGCTGTTTTTAAAAAATACAGCCCAAATCCTTGATTCCCGGAGCTCCCCCTTAAAGCCCGGTTCATACTCGTCCTTAAGGACTGTCCCTGTCCTTAAGGTTTGTCCCTGTCCTTATAAAAGATTAATTCATACTTCATAACTGTCCTTTTCCTTTTCCCTGTCCCTAAGCTGCGATTTATTCATACTTGTCCCTAAGCAGCTTAGGGAATGTCCTTCAGCAGCCATAAGGACTGTCCCTATGTCCCTAAGCAATGTTGAGCAATGTTCTACTTTTTCCCTGTCCCTAAGCAACTCGGCCAATCAAAATACGGCAGTGACTACATGTGACACGAAGAACAGCCAATCACGGACGAACTGGACTACTAGTTAAAGAATGTCGTGGGCTTGTGTTGCAGTAATTATTCCATCGTTATTTTTGGGTTATTTAACACATTTTTGCATGAAAAATACTTGGTTTTCAATTTTTATACCAACCTGAAATATACTAAAAGTTTATAAAGATGTTTTAGAGTTCAAATTTACATGACCTGGTAGTCAAGTGGTTAAGATTTTTGCTCCTCAAACTATGTATCAGAGTTCGAATCCCATGTTCGAAATTTTGTCTTTTCTTTTTTTTTCAGCTTACAAATAGGTTTGATAACTTTTTCAAGGTACTTTAGACAAAACGCATTTTATCCAATGACGTTTGAGCATTAGTTCATGTGAGAAAGACTATTTCCTTGTCCTCAAGGAGTATGAATCAATCACCTCTAAGGACAGGGACAAGGACATTCCCTATAGACCTTAGGGTCATTTCTTAAGGACAGGGACAAAGCATGACGATACAGGGACAAGGACACCTAGGGACAGGGACAAGGACAACGCTTAGGGACAGGGACAACGCTTAGGGACGAGTATGAACCAGGCTTAAGGGAGCGCTCTGAGTAACTTCCAATAAATCAAATTGCTATAATTTTTTGTTTCTTGTTGATACGAACTTTTTTGCTCAAGTGCAATCAAGATAAACACCAGGCAAGCATTTTTGCAAAGTTTTATGAGTCGCGGAATATTTTAGCAAATTTTATGACTGCATCAAAATTGAAATTTTGAAAAATTTGACTAATTTTTGAAATGACGTAGCTCAATGCTGCCTCAACCAAATTTAACAATCTATAGCTTAAATTAAAGACAATTATCTTGCCGAGGTGCCATTTTTGTCGAATTTTCGTTACCGGCGACAAATTTTTAGTTATTTTAATTTCTATCAAAAGTGACGTTTTAAAAAGCCTATCATATTGAGCCAAATCATAATAATTACAATTCAAGAAGTTCGGCACCTCCACATACGTCTGCTCTAACAGTCTGCAAAGTTTCAAGCGGATATGTTTTCGCAGCTGACAGTAATCTTAAAAAAATGTACGCTATAGCCCAATTTCAGAAACCTGAAGTTTGCCTACACATACGTATTTTCCAAAAAATAGAGCTAATTTTTCTGTACTAAAATCCGTTGAGAAAAGTTTCAGAAGCCAAAAATTAGCTAACGAAAAATTAGTTTGAAAAATAGTGTATTTTTGTCAATATCGGTCAACGTATTCTGGAAATTTTTTTAGAAAAGTTTGCCTACACAAACGACTTTTTGAAAAGTTGCAACTAGCAATTAGCTACAAAGAACTGTTTCAAAAAGTACCAAAAGCCATATAGAATTTTTTGGTATATCGATTTAAATATTTTTTCCCATTGAAAAATAGGTTAAAATTTCAAGTTGAACCAAATTTGACGTTATATACATCAAATGAAAGCTAATTTAATTTGCAACAACTTTTCTTCTTGAGTTAATTAACGAAAACTTACGTGAAAAGTTTTATCGCCCAAAATCGGTTATTCAGAGCGCCATCTTAAGGTGGCGCTCAGCAACAGAACTCATGTTTGGCGCTCAGCTCATGCAATAAATAGCAATACCACTTTAATTGTTTATCAAAGAGACATCAAAAAAACCTGTTTACAATACAGTTCAGCACTTTAATGTGAATGTGTCAAATTTTATGACCATGTCAAATTTCCTATTCACACTAATTTTGTTTTTGACCTAGCTCAGCGAAACTTCAACCGATTTTGATGATCTTGGTATCAATAGAAAGATCTCTCAAAAATCTAGACGTGATTGATCTTCAATTTATTATTTTTATTTTTGATTTTGCAAAATTTCTAAAATTTTTGAAATCTAAAAGATCTAAATTTTTCTAAAATCAGTCGTGTTTGAGCGACTACAAAAAGTGCTGCGGGTCAAAATTTGAAAATTGAAAAACTTTCACGCCTGCATTTATATTCTTTCTTTCATTGTGCAAATTTTCAACTCAATCGCAAACGGCAGCTGGGACCCAAATCTAAAAAAAGTAGTCGATTTCGCTACGCAAAAATGTAAGGTTTGCCCACACGTTTCACTTTTTCAAAAATTAGACCTTTCCTAGGACTGCATATTTGCGTTAAAAAAGTTACCAAAAGCCATACTCAATTTTTTAAGAAATTAAATCAAAAATTTGACATTTTCGAAGATTTATCAGCTTTGTAGGTTTTTCATTTTGGATTTGCTATTTTCACGGCTGAAGAACTCAGCGAAACTTCAACGTATTCTTAAGTTTAATACATCAATTTAAAGCTAAGAAACCGCATATTTTAATGATATGAGTAATCATTTTATATGGAAACAAAATTTTTTTTGCTACGGCTACAAAATTGTCCAAAAAATTTAAAAAAAATTTTTTATCACAATATGCACATCAAATGAAAGCTATTTTCATTTTGAACAACTTTCCTTCAAGACATTATGGTCAAAAATGTCGCTGAAAAAAATTAAACGCCAAAGTCGGTTCCCCTGAGCACCACCTTAACACGTATGTAATGATTTTGAACGATTGAAAAACACTAGCAGCTGTGTTTTACTTAAACATACTTAAAAATTTATGGGTTTCCATTGAGTGTGGTATAATTTTTTTGTGAAATAACTAAGTATAATTCGCATTAAACCGAAATATAGTGTGTGTGAATACAAATGCAAATTTTCGGCTTTAAAAAATTGGCTGAACGAGAAAAGTTAAAATTTTGCACACATATGCAATTCGTTGTCTTCGAGCGGTCGCAAAACTTGATTTTGAGCAAATCGATAGTAAATAATTCGACCTGCGATTTCATTGCGATTTGATGCTGCGGACTTGTTAGTTTGAACAATTTTGACGGACCAATTTGTCGTGTTTTTGAAACAGTAAAGACGCAAAAAACCGGCATGCGAGACGCACTGGGGTCGCAAAGTTTGTTCAGACGGTGCGTTTCACTTGCGACACCCCGCGGCTTGCGTTTTGCGTCAAAATCGCAGCGGCAAAAACCCACCGTGTGAATCGGCCTTTAGGACAGCCCTTGTCACCCGATTTGAAATGACTATAACTTTGTGAATACGTGGTCGACTGTGATAATTTTTCATTCATCGTGTTCAGGGAGTCAGAGTTTGTAATGTGAGCGTTATCGTTTCTACTAATTATTCGTATTTTTGCGGAAAAAATAGCTGTCTAACTTTTTACATAGAATTTTTGACAAAGCGGATTTTTTTGGCGAAATTGATACTATTTCGAACTTTTAACTTATTTAATGAAATAAAGCGTCAAAAATTGACCCATGGGCACCACCAAATCTGAAAAATACGTTGTGTACAGACTACAGGAAAAAATTGAAGAAAAACCATGGGTGACAAGGGCTGTCCTTAGACGTTCGTGCATTTTGCGACCGCTCGATCACGTTGAGGCGAACAAAATGAGCTATTGATTGTGCAACAGCTAGTTACTTGTGAAGAGCAATCGCAAACCGAAATTCCACTCATGTTTGCTCTACAATGAATGCTAATTTGTATCAATCATTTTCATTTTTTGTGGTTAGGTACACTTTTACACCAGCTTGTCACTGTGCATCTAAATTTGGCCCCAGACTGCCGTTTTTTGAAAAGTCACATTTCAGGAGTGCCACCTTATTTAGGAATAAAAATGTATTGGAAAAACAAAAGAACTGCATTCTGCAAATTTATTTCTGTTTATAAATGTATAAACTTAATAAATACGCAATGCAATAACTAACAAGTCTCTGGTTTAAAAAAACACAAAAATCGATGAAATAAAGCAAGACTTCCTCAAAACACACAACAACACATTTCAACATTAAAATTACAGCAGTTAAAATTAACCAAAGCGTAAAAACCTTTTCAAACAGATTTTACAGGTATAAAAATTATCTGAATATTATCTGAAAAAAATTCTGATAAAATTCACTGATCTGAAGAATATCTGAATTTTCTGTAAAACTGTTCAGACAAGTTTCAGATAAAATTATGAATTTTCTGTGAAAATGAGGCTGGAAGGCAGAGCTTATGAAAATGCTGTAAATTTTATCTGAAAAATTTAACAAAGTTTTCAGATAATAGACAGATATCTGATTTTTATCTGAACAATAGTTTGTTTTACAGAAATTTCAGATAAAATTAAGACTTTAAGAGGACTGGTTTTCCCGTGTTTGTGTACCAGGGGAGGGGGGTGCTACGCGACCTAAATTTTTTATCCGAGGCGGTGTCTAAATCGCTGAGGGGGGGGGGGCAAAACCGCTACGCCACTGTACACCACCATTTTGAGCAAAAAAGTTTAACTAATTATTCACTTCTGCATTGAATAACTTAGTTATACCCTATTCTCCGCTTAGGACAACAACAGTTTATTAGAAAATACAGTAACAACAAGTCATATACTTTTGGTGAGGTGTACGGCGGTTTGGTTTCAGACAAACTTCGCTGAACCGGACTCGTTAGAAACTTTAGCCAAAACATAATTTCACTTTTCGCCGACAGCGAAAGAGATTCATAACTGTCCCAGTATCTTCCTTTTCGAAGATTTGCATAGAGTTCTCGACATTGTAGCTGTGTAATACTACCTGCTATGAGACTCATTGACTGAATTTTGCCAGTGACTCCTGCGATTTGGCGTATGGTCACTTTTCGCTTGTGAAGAGTTTCCAGCAAAGAAATTTTCATTTTGTCTAACTTTTCAGAGGGTAAAAAGAGTAAATAGTTTTTCAGGTCAATACCTGTGCCCAGCCACGTAATAACTTGGCTTGGCTGCCAATGCGACTTTTCGTCGTTTGACACTAAACCAGACGATTTTAGGTCTGTTTTGACTGTGCTAGAGGCCCTCACCGCTTTTTCGAAACTTGTTGCTACGCCTAGACCGTCGTCTAAAAACATGAGAAATGGGATTCCTTGAGAGCGCCATTGTTTCACTAATGGCCTCATCATTTTTGTGAAAACATAAGGAGCTGATGTGAGCCCGAAGGGGAGTACCGTGAACTGAAAGTATCGCTGCGTATTTTGCAATCTCCAGGTGAAACCCAGATATGTTTGCTGGTGCTGTGCTATGTCTATGTGGTGATAGCCACTTTTTAGATCAAATGAAAACATGTATCCCTCTGGCGTGAAAAATTTCATTGCTGTTTGCATGTCCTCAAAGCGTACTTTTAGCTGGTGCACGTGCTTATTTACGTAGCGTAAATCTAATATTAGTCTTTTCTTTCCTGTGCGCTGAACCGACACCGACAGTGGATTTACAACTGCTGGTGCGGGGTCGGGCTCAATAATTGAACCTTGAGCCAGCAGTGCCATTATTTCCGATTCTACAAACTCTGAGTTTGCTAAAGCTGAGCGGTTATTTTTGAACACTCGCTTAGCTGGTAACTGGGTGAACGGGATTGTATATCCATTTTCTATTGTTTTTAGTACAAAACGGGAAGAGCCAATCTGGGTCCAGAACTTTATTGACTGAAAAAGTCTACCTTTAACTGAGTTGGGGGTTTTATGCACCGCGTTCAGAAAGTCTAGTTGGCTACTCAACCCTATATCAGCTACTTCAGTTTCCGGTTGCTTACATTTGCTTGTTTGCATTGGCCTACTTCTTTTCTGGACATCTTGTTGCCCAGTGGCCAAGACGTCCACAGTTGAAGCACGGTCTGGATGGTTTTGGTTGGAAGCTCGGTCCTGGGTTTGGGGCGTACGTCCCTGCAGTCGATGGTCCCGGATAGGCGGGGTGATAGGGTTGGTTCTGGACAGGATACTGGATCCCTGGGTAGCCCGTGAGGTAGGGGATGGCTGGGTTGGCGTAACGCGGAACCTGGTCTTGGGTAGGGCCTCCACGAAAGCCCCCGCTCCCACGGGGGCCAGATCGAAAGGGCGGTCGGACTGGCTCTTTGCCTCTTTTTCGTTTACCAAGGGCACGGGTTTCTGCTGACCTCAGTCTCCGTTCGTCGTCCGTATCGGAAGCGATGTCGTCGCCAAGGTACTCGTCGACTACGTCCCATCCGGACTTGTCAGCTATGCGGAGAATTTTTGTGCGGGCGTCAATTCTGGTTTTCAGGTCCGTCAGAATGTCCACGACTCGGTCCATGGGGGGGTCTTGTTGTTGGGCCAGACGATGGGCCTGAAATTATTCGCATTAATAGATTTCTATTTTTGACACCAATTTTAGGTCGTTTTGTAGTTTTGGCTTTTTTACATATGTCCCCGAGTTTTAATTAACTTAATAATTTGATTCAATCAGCAAGAACTCCGATAGTTAGCATTCTATGTTTCGCTATGTAGCTTTTAATCCTGTCTGGTTTTCGTTTAGGATACTTTGACTATATTTAAGCCTGTTTTGTGTATCGATAACTACGACACTAATTATATTTTTACGTAACTAATGGTAGGACCAGGACAGTCCCTTAGTCAATACGGAACGACAGCACTATACATATTATGCTGGACAGTATGTTATCTGTAGTCAAGTTCTACTAACAGCTTTCAAGAAAAGTTACCTTTGATATACGAGATCTTAGGTCTTCGTTGAAACTGGCCTGCATTTTGTTCCCCTTGAAACGCCAGTCTGTTTCCGTTTTCTTGTGCTATTTCTTGCGTTCCTGTGAGTAGTGTTGTTCTGGTATACGATAACTAAAACTAAAACTAGTTGTAAAAACTAATTTTCAGCAGTTATACCAAAACCATAACTAAAACTAAACTAAAATCCAACCTTGTACCAAAACCATAACTAAAACTTAACTAAAATGGAACTCCTACCATAACTATAACTAAAATTAAACTAATTTGGAGGCTTGTACCATAACTATTACTCAAAACTAAGGGCAGCATAGTTTTGAGCAAACTTGTACCAAAACTCTAGTTTTGGTACAACGCTTACCAAAACTTCCTAGTTTTGGTAAGCGCTCTACCAAAGCTAGTAGTTTTGGTACAACGCTTACCAAAACTTCCAACTTGATTGCGTCCTCCATACAGATTTTGGCCATATCCCACGAATTTTCGAGTATATCTATAAGTTCGGATCTATAATTTTCGACTGACGTGGGTTCACCACCAAAATCTGAGTTGCAAAGGCCAATCGGTAAAATTTAATCCCGTCCATGCATTAGAAAAAATGGCGTCTCATGTAGCGTGTCATGTAGCGAAGCTTTAGTTATGGTACAACTGAGTTTTAGTTATGGTATAGTTTCAGTGAATTTTAAGTTTTAGTTATGGTATAATCATATTGATTTTATCGTCATTAACTCTGCAATACCCAGTTGAACACGTGAGATACTTCACGATGAACTGCCAAATCGGGGGCTTAGGGTCATCTGGATACGATGAAATAAAAATACAATGAAAATTAAAAATTTACCAAAATACAAGTTAATAAAACTGACCTACCGTTAACGCAACAGGAAATTATTGGACATTGGACTGGAAAGTGGCCCACAGCAAAAAACAGGGTACGAGCAATAGACAAAAACGTGTACGTACACTATTTTTTAGGATATTGCTATGGAAAGAATTTTTTCAAAACTGCTCCGTTTCCTATGCAGCAAATAGCAAAACGATACATTAAAAAGCAAAGCAGTGAAATTTCTTTCAATTTCGAGGTTGAATTTGAAGTGGAGTCGTGTCGTATCAGAAAATGAGTCCATCCGGGACAAGTAAATGCAGCATAATGTACTCATGTAGGTACATATATACACATGCATAAACTTTGACAAAAGACAATAAGAAGGACCAGTAAGCCAGAAATTTGCAGGGGTCTGGGGACGGCATCCACCAGAAAAAGAATTGAAGATTTTTTAATTTTTACGCCGAATTTGGTCAACTGGAGGCGTACCTATTAGACATTTTTTCTGACAATTATTATCCGACATTATAACATTATCCGACATTTTTTCGCGACGCCCCCCCGAAATTTTTTCCGACTGAAACTTTACACTAGGGTCCCCCCCTTTGGTTTTTATGGTCCGGCCGGAAAATTTTTCCGATGAGTCCCAATTGACCAGACGACCATCCGGCCGTCCCAACACTCATAAAACGCCTTAAAAACGCAACATCACTAAACCACGCGGTCGCAGGGATCTGGTGGCGGCAGCCCCCAGGAAAAAATTGGCGATTTTCTTAATTATTAGACCGAATTTGGTCAACTGGAGACGTATCAGACATTTTTTCCGACAAAATTGGATGGGAACGTCACATCAGACAGTGTATTACACAAGTAAATGTAGCATAGTGTACTCGTGTAGACATGCAAATGCAGCATAATGTACTTGTGTATAGTTGCATAGGCTTTGATGAAAGTTAATAACAAGGAATAGTAAGCCACAGAATTGCAGGGGTCTTGGGGCGGCAGCCCTCAGAAAAACATTTGAGATTTTAAAATTTTTACTCCGAATTTGGTCAACTGGAGACGTATAAGAAACACTGGAAGTAAAACACTATACATCACGCCCGTTTGTAAACGGATGCTAGTACTCAGATGGCTGGGTTGGGCGACACGGGATAGCCAGCAAAACCGGGCCTTCCGCTCCCATGCGTGAACCTCGGATTACTTAGTGGCCCCCCACAGCCAGGCGCTACACGCACACACCTACTGTGAATACGAATGTACTTTGTCTTTAATACGCCTGCTGTTTAGCCACGGTAGTCCGCTCAACCTTCTCAGGTTGAGATCGACTTGTGTTGTACCAGCAACTCTGTAGTCGAGAGGATGGTAAAAAAAATTAACACCGGAAATTCGAGCTACCCAAAATGACAGGCAAGTCTGTTTTTGCAAAGATTCTGCATATCCTATACAAACCAAGTGTAAAGTACCTGTTGCGCAATGGCGCACCAGGAAAAACGTGTGCGTACACTATATATACGATACAATATAGTATAATACTGTAAAAAGTCGCCAATATATATTTGTACGTATTTTCCCATCGTTTACCAAAACTTGGAAGTTTTGGTAAGCGTTGTACCAAAACTACTAGTTTTGGTAGAACACTTACCAAAACTAGGAAATTTTGGTAAGCGTTGTACCAAAACTACTAGTTTTGGTAGAGCGCTTACCAAAACTAGGAAGTTTTGGTAAGCGTTGTACCAAAACTAGAGTTTTGGTACAAGTTTGCTCAAAACTCCGCTGCCCTTAGTTTTGAGTAATAGTTATGGTACAAGCCTCCAAATTAGTTTAGTTTTAGTTATAGTTTTGGTAGGAGTTCAATTTTTGTTAAGTTTTAGTTATGGTTTTGGTACAAGGTTAGATTTTAGTTTAGTTTTAGTTATGGTTTTGGTATAACTGCTGAAAATTAGTTTTTACAACTAGTTTTAGTTTTAGTTATGGTATACCAGAACAACACTAGTACAGAGTACAGCGCCGGAGAAAAAAAATTCAATTTAACAATAAATACAATTAATTATAAAGTCATTCAAAATATTTCACGTGTCCTTATCTTCATGCAAAACAGTTATAAAAAATTATAAAGCCAGAATTTTGATTAAAAGTTATAATTTATTGGCGGAATTTAAGTTAAAGTATGGGTGCTTGAATAAAAATTAAAGTTAAAGTAAGACCCTTAACTTTTTTATAGTTACAGTAAATGTAAGACCCCAAACTTTTTTAATTTTAGTTAAAGTTAAACTTTTTTGCCCTAGTTTATATAATGTTTATTAAGCGTAAAAATAACAAAACGAAAAAGTTTGAAAATGCACGCTTTGGGGTTTCGTGCTCCATCAAGTTACTGACTTGGCTCAAGTCGACGTATTTTCGGCGAGCGGACGAGAAACAAATCTGCTGCTCAAGTCGACGTATTTTCGGTGAGCGAACGAGAAACAGATCTGCTATCATAACAAAATTGTAGGCGGGGCTAAGGCTCGATTCATACTTTCGTCCGTATGTCCGTTCTGCCGGCAGAATGACGTCACTAGCAGCCTAGAGCAGTGGATCAGCCAGCGTGTGTGACGTCATTATTTCGTCATTCTGTCGGCAGAACGGACACACGGCCGCAAGTACAGCTATGTCATTATTTAAAGACAATTTTCTTTTCTTGTCTTGGAAAATTTCTTTCTTTTTATTTTCTTTCTTTATCAATTTCTTGCAATTTCTTTCTTTTTATTTTTCTTGGTGAAGAACGTCGGATTTCTTGAAAGACTAATGATTGATGAAACCTAGTGGATAACTTTTGAAGTACATACTATAGTTTGTGCGTGTACGTCTAAGCTAGTATTCGCGGTTTGAGATCAATAAAGGTTAAAAGTTCACATACATATGTTGATTTGATGCTAGGCATCCAGCCACACTAACAGCTTTCCAGACAACTATGTAATCTGTCAAGTTACGTAAGGTTTGGCAGCTGGAAACTGGGCTGTCCAAAATTTCTTTCAGTTTCTTTCTTTTTATTTTTCTTGTGGAAGAAGAATTTATAAATTTCTTTCTTTTTCTTTTTCTTCAAGAAAATGCAAGACTTCTTTTTCTTGTCTTTTTCTTGTCTTTAAATAATGACTTAGCTGTATGAATCGAGCCTAAATGTAGGCTTATTCTCGAGCTCAATTGGCTGCCTGCTAGGCTGTGATTGGATAACAGTGATGCAGCCACAATTTTATTGGACAACTGGAGAATAAGTTATTCTCCAGCTATTCTCGAGAATAGTTATTCTCGAGGTATTCTCTAATTGGTGCAGGAGAAAAGTTGGACTTGGACAATAATACCTCGAGAATAACTATTCTGGAATAGCTCGAGAATAAGAATAGCGAGAATAAGTTGGTGCAATCGGCCGTAAATACACAACAGAGGAACAAAAGCAACTGATCTTTATTGAAGTATATTATAAAACATTGCGATATAATAAAACGATAAGAAATAACATTACTGAATAAACCGATATGTCATGTGAATTAGAATTACTACAGACTTTCCTTCTTGCGAAACGGGTTAGTAGTACGTACAGTTTGGTGTTCAAAACAGATTTCATGGCATGTTTTCAATATTAAAAGGATTATAAAATGCGATACCTACAAAATTGGGGGTGTGAAGTTTGCGAATAGCCCGTTTCAATGAACTCACAGGTCCACAAATTTGCGGGCCTGTGAGCCTGTGACTGAGAGTTCTGTTTCAGTATCTTACGGGCACAGGCCACAGCGCACAGGCTCCGGCCACAGACAGACACAGGTAGAGTTTGCACAGCCACAAATCACTAATCACACAAATCACTTTCAATAAAATTTGTGCCTGTGAAATTTCATCACAATTGTGAGAAAATCTCACAGGCCGATTGGTGGCCTGTGATAGCTTTGTTAATGCTAACTTGCGTTAAAAATTAATTAGTCTGTTTTGTTTTTTTAATTTACATGAATTACAGCTGTAGTTGCTGAGTTTTAGAGCCTTTTTTTGTGAAAAATTGTAGCTTTGTGAAATTTTAAAAAACTTCATGGCCTTAAGAAAGCTATGCAAGTTTGACACACAAAACTGAAAGAAAACATTGAGTAAAAGTTGAAAAAAAGCAATATTTTTATAGCTGAAATGTTGAAGGGGCATATAAGGGGGAACCTGGCAACGTAACTGCGTGCGTGTGTACGCAAGCCGTGCATGCCGTCACATGGTGAGTGTCACAAGCGAGCGTCTGCCTGTGGACTTGTGGCCTGTGCCTGAATAGTCACAGGCAAAACTGAAAACATTGTAACGGGATTCACAGGTACCTGTGGCCACGGGCAACACGCCCACAAACTAGTGCCTGTGAATCTGTGAGTTTATTGAAACGGGCTAAAGGTGGTACAAATCGACCTCAGTAGTGAAAATTGTTAAAATTATTATAACAGGCAGATAACAACATAATTATATTAACAAAACTATATATTACAGAAGCGTCATCAGATTAGCGAAGTATAGCAGGAATTTGAATTACCATTTTGGAATAGAACTGACAGTATATCATATTAATGAAATTTCTTTATTCATCCCAGACAAACACATAACCCTGTGATCAGACTCGCAAAAAGCTACCGCAACCCGCATCGAATCAACTGCATTCACTTGGGCAACTGTGACACCAACATTGATGACCAAAGTATGAGAAAACAAGGCAGCTGTATACGCAATAGTGGTCATTCAAGAGCGATTCACACTAACAGCCAAAGACCCCCAAAAGCGCAGTGCATACTAATTGTCCTTAAGGGGGGGGGGGCTAGCCAGGTCAAAAATCAAAGTTCTCCAATTTTGCTTATTTTCACAGATGTTACTCCCCCAAGGCACCCCAACCTCAGATAAGAACAATTAAGCTTGAAGGTGCACTTTTGGTTCAGTGCGTTTGTCAGTGTCCCTGGGGCTACATAGTGTGCCAAATCGGAGAACCTAAAATTTTCACTTATACAGGTAGCCCCCCCCCCGCCTTAAGCCCGGTTCATGCTCGTCCGCTATTTTTTCCCCGAAGCAATACTGAGAAAGCAAACTTTTGCACGAACAATGTGGGAACCGAGACTGCTATGTCCCTGTACCTGTCTTGAGGAAGAGTATGAATCGTGACGGACGACTGGCTACAAACCCTATGGCTCGATTCATACTAACAGCTAATTCTCACTCAACTGTGCAAATTACAAAATAATCACGCCACATGCCTTCACACTGTTTGGTGGAGGGATTTTTTGACTAATTTTGCCGGCTAGATGGACAAATTGCTCCAAGTGCGACCAATTGCACTTGGACTAGCTTGCAGTTATAATATTCGAATTGCAATTTCGCAATGATATATGAATTGAAATTTTATAGCAATTGAACTGGCTATATGGCAGTATAAATCGTCCTTAAATGCCAATTGGCTACATGAAATCACAGCTATATCATACAGAACCATTAGTGACTATAAACGGTATAGTGAAACATCTAATGATCATTGTTCAACACTGACTGATCGGTCTTCTCGGCCATGCCCTGATACAACACCCAATCGTTGATCAGCAATGACTCAGGCCCCTCCCCGTCAATCAGCTCCACCACCAAATGCGGGTTATTGTTGCCTCTAAAACAGACGGGGGGGATCAGTTAAGTGTCAACTGTGGGCCAACACTGTCTGTTTAACGCAGTGCAAGGAACCAAGATCACACACAGCGGTATGATTGCTTAGAAAGAGCCTTATCAAAACCCAATTTAACGGATTCCATATAAATTTACTTTTTAAACACAGAATATGCCTCATACTGAAATTCGACATAAATTAATGACAGTATGACACGTAAGCATCGATTTGAACTATTTCGACGCTACATAACATTTTTCTCGGTTGACGTATTAATGGGAGACTAACAATTAAGGGTCAACTTTCAACGCATGGCACACTTTTCCGTCAATTCGCCTTAATTGAAAGGATCGCTGGCTATTTGAATTTACAATTTGTTTGCCTATCCCGTAATTATTGTTCTAAAAATTAATTTAGTCATTTTAAAAACAATGATAGCACTGTGTGAAAAACGCACTGATAGAAAGCTTTCACGATTTTGACATACAACAAATGCCCGCGAACGAAATTCCAAAACTGTTGCCTACAACAAAAAATAAACATTGTATATTATTAGAAAAATTACACACAAATGGTATTCATAGTATTATTACTTCATAATACTACTTTGGTTGATAATAAATACATAGATTCAGACAAAACGTGAGTTGATTGCAAACGAGTTTATTGAAACTGGTCAGGATATCATGCCGTGAACGTTTATCGCCAGCTGAATGGACAAACAGTGACTATTAGGTTTGATTCATATCTACAGCCCCTATGTTCGTTTAGCCGGCAAAAAATTACAAAATTATGAAATAATAAGGGAACTAACTGATCTTATAGACTATTAGCAAGCGTATATAGTAGGTTGTATATGTACTCTTGCTATTATTAGTGGTGTAATTATTTCGTACTTCTGCCGTCAGAACTGCCATATAGGGCTGTAAGTATGAATCGACCGTCCCTAAGGCATCAATCATACTGGTGGTGTACCGAAAAGCCTCAATTTGTTTGTGGCTTGTCTTTGCCTCCTGGCGCTGGTGTAGGGAGCAGAGGACGGCCTGTTCGGGCAACGCGAGCCACTGCGGTCGCATCGGGAACAGACTCCGCACGTGCACCATGTGGCTGCTGCCCACGTCCAACAGGTACACCTAAAACATCACTCACCACTGCTTCACTACCATAAACCAAAGGCAAACACATCATGAGACTGATTCTTACTTCTGAAAACACTTAGACACTCAAGTCTGACCAAACATTGCCGCCCAAGTCTGAAGCAAAGCCATACGCCTGATTTCAATACGAACAGGGCAAAGTACAGCAAGTCGTCGCAAAAATCACACCACATTTTTTGTCAGAGTCCGGAAATTTTTGGTAAGACTTTAGTGTAGGTTCGATATTTCGAGTTAGCTACATCAGTTTGCTAAACTATGATTTTGCGTATCATTAGGAAATATAGCCGATTCGTTGGAAATTTAAGCAGTATTCTTAGCCTTAGCCTTCTTCGTTGAAATTTCAAACCTGCAGCACAACTTACAGTCTACATTCGGTACGGCCAATTCACACACTAGACACAATATGTGAAGCTATATGACAAAGGTGATTTGTATATCACCCGATAGCTGACAGCCTAGCTAAGACTGTTCGTACGGTCCAAATGGTGTGCCACAACCACACTATACCTTGACAAACTCAGCACTGCTCTGGTAATTGTGCAAGATCTTGGCTCGATAGAACTCGGCCTGGTCGTCGAGTTCAGGCAGCTGCAGTTTCACCACCACGCAGGAATCGGCAGCGAAGGCGCCCCGGGGCAGACCACTCGAGTCCTGCTCGCAAGCCTGCCGCATCTGGGTGCACAGGGAGTCCAGGGCGTCCAGGTTGCAGTAGAGACGCGCATTGTCTGAAAACAAACAGTTCAAGAGCAACCTCGAGACTTTGGATCACATCACGTGACTTTCCTTCCTGCAACGCTCATGTCACAAACAGAACATTTCAAAATGACAATACTAAGCTGTTCCTTTACCGGATTAAAGGGTTAATGTTAATCGGGCTAAACGGTTTAAAAACTATGCTAAACATGCAATTCCAAAACCTTCGAATTAAATGGGCTTGAATTTTAGCGCGCTGCTTATTAGTCAGACTAAACGGATGTTAAGTCCGTTTAGTCCAGGGTCCAGTGTAAGTTTAGGAACGGGTTTGGACTAAATTTAGACCAATTATTCGATTTAGCTCGTTTAGTCTGATATTTCATTTCTAAACCTCTGACTAAAATAAGTCCAGTCCGTTTAATCCGGTAAACGAATGGATTTTAATCCTGATAAAAATCGTGAGACTCAACATAAGCCTAAATCCATCAAACGTTCAGTACAGTCAAATGTCCATGAATGAGTGACCCCGACTGTATGACTGACCTTTCCTGGCCTCGTCCACGAGGGTGAGACCGCTGGGGAAGTTGACATAGAATTGGCAGGGGGAGATCACGTGCACAATCTGCACAGTCAGGCGGCCGCCGATCGGGGGGGAGGGGAAATAGCGGGGGGCCAGGGGCGCTGGAGAGGGAGAAGCTGAAACACAAATATGCCCATCTGAAACCTCACCTCGCAGTTCCCATCTGCAACCTATCCGATTCTATACGAACCTAGCAGTTCTACTGTGGAACCTAGCCGTTTCGTCAAGCCGTAAAATCCCGAGTTATTGACAAATACATAACAGTCCTGCGAGGTCGAGGGTAAACGATGGGATGCAGTTTGGTTGCAGATTGGCCCCCGTTTTGCAACAACAGGACATGCATGTAACAGTTCAAAAATTGCGTATCGCTTCACCCTGGGACCATACTGACTTACGGCGTAAAGGCGTACTGCCTCCCTTACGTACATACCTTGCTGAGGTGACTGTGACTGCTGATTCGGCGGATGAATAGGTCGAAATGTGGCTGGGGAATCGGATGCGGGATCTACAGGAGGCACTCTTCGGACACGGCCACCTAAAAACAACACGACAAATTCGAGAATAGCGCCACGTGTCAGTAAAGCCAGCTTCAAAATGGTCTGCAAATCGATGAGCAAAAAGCATAACAGTATAAAATTACACCAACTGACATTAGTATCCGCTGTGGTGGGTTACTGACAACTATATATGTACCAAAGACTCATAGCGCATGTTCTGTTATAACAACCACGATTTTTCGCCATGTTATTCGTCTCTAGTCACGACTACCATAAAACAAAAGCAATCCCACTGAAATAAAGTGCGGCACAACAAAGAACGTGAAAATAAACTTTTATTGTAACAAGAAGGCTTAGACAAGAAGGCTTAGGGCACATTCCTTGACCGGGTTGAACACCTCTCCAATTTAGGAACAAAACCAGAGAAAATATAAAAAAACTAGTTAAAAAATCAGTCCGACTAGATTCTATAACTACCACAACACATACAATTTCGCATTTACCTTCACAACCAAATCCGTTTTCTTTAATTACATATTATCTAAAGTTAAATTACGTGCACAGGAAGTACCTAAATTGTGTCTGTTTAGTCGAATTAAAATGAACTTATTTAATTCAGTAAAGAAATAGCCCCTTCATACAGTATAAACTGTGTACTCACTCATGTTATTGCGCTATAGAGATTTATAAACCACACAACAGATTATGTATAATGTATTTTGGGAACACACCGATAGCACATTCAACATAATGTTATGAGAAACCACGTACGTCAAATTATATTGTTTTGTGTTATGATTCGCTAATATTTTTACCGTTTACTCACTAGAGTGACTAGATATGTAATAATTGAGTGTCATGGTTATTTCGCACAACAAAGTACATTTTTGTCGCCTTCCACTGCAGGTATATGGTTTATGGTTTACTGTTTTAATCACACTGGCAGGTTTTGAGACACAAAGAGCGAATAGAACGTAACGTAACGTAACTTCCTCACATGGTGAAGAGAAACTACGTTTACAGCTTGTAGCTGATTGGCTTAAGCCTTAAACAGTAAAACCTCAAAAAGTTGACAAATTTAGACTTCGTTAATCCTTAACCCAGTGCAGTAGGAATGCGCATTATGCTCAGATCAAGTTCTAAACCTTTAACCTGCAGTTGGAAGCGGCAATAATCCGTAACCAAACAGGAGCTGCTGGGATAAGCCAGTCTAAGGGGGATGGACCCGTGATACCCGTAGCTCTCTTGCAGACCAAGGGGTAGTTTCAGAAGCTTTACTTAAGTCTTTACATAAAGTCTTACATAAATTGAATTTATGGGAGAACTTATGAGAAGGTTACGAGTGGTACATAAAGTGTTTCAGAAGTCTTCACATAACCATCCCATAAGTTCTCCCATAAAGTTCTCACATAAAATTATATGCTCTCGCTGAAAACCGCATGGAATGTGCACGCACACACGCTCGCACAATTAGATGCCTAGCAGCACGATCGCAGCTTTGATTTTCGTACTGAGGGTGCGCTCGTTTAAAATCTCAATTTAAAAAATAATGCATAGGTTTGTTAGTTGATTTAATTATTCAAACGCATAACAGTTACCACCATACCTGCTGCTGTCGTTTTACGGTAAAATCTTAAAATCAGAATTTTCAGAATAGTTTAATAAAGTTTTAAAAAATACATTCCCTAAACTATGCCACTTTATGCTCTACCCAGCGAATCAGTTTTCATACATTTTTTGAGGTTTGTACCAACTATTTAGCTCAAAGGTGAGTTATGGGTGCCCTCACGTTCTCCTAAATTTATGAGAAAACTCGGCACCCACATTTAGCATTTTATGAGTAGCCTGAAGTCTTGACATAAATTTATGTAGTAATTATCAGGCTACCCATAAATTTAGATGGAAAACATAAATTTATGAGAGAACATGAGGTGATCCAGAAGTTATGTAAAGCTTCTGAAACACCTATAACGATATGTAAGACTTTATGGGACCCATAAGACTTATGTAAAGCTTCTGAAACGACCCCCAAGTCTAAGCCACAGTACACAGTAATATCGCCCCCTGCCTTCCAAGGTCTAGAAAAACACCCCAACGTCTACTACAACAAGCCCAATCTGCGGCAAAAGTATTCAGTAAGCATCAAGCATTTATTTTTAAGCACATTGGCCAGAGGCCATCGTAAACCTGTTGGGCCAGATACAGCATTAACTTATTTACTAGATTTATCTTCCATACAAAACGTCTTCTTTTGCAACCGTTTTAACAAAGGTTGACCAAAGTGCACAATGGATGCGGGATCAAGACGTAAAATAAGTTATTGCTGCAAATAGTTAACAGCTAATCGACTTAGCGAATATTGCGTAAAATTCAAAAAAAGTTATCTCCGGCTGGGCTCGATCCAGCAAACTTTTGGTTAAGAAACCAATGTGCTAGTACTCTACGCCACGGAGACCACAAAGAAAGATCGTTTAGTTGTCGTTGAATATGTTAGGTACCAGTAGTTTAACGCTGTGGGTGGACCTGGGCCAACCTTTTAAGCCCGGTTCACACTGAGCCTTAAAACTGCGGTTTTAAGGTTTTAAGGTTTTAAGTTTTAAGAGTAGTATTCACACTGCAGTTTTAAGGTTTTTAGTTTTAAGGTTTTAAGGTTTTAAAGTTTTAAGGTTTTAAGGTGGAGCGTTCACACTGCAGTTTTAAGGTTTTTAGGTTTTAAGTTTTAAGGTTTTAGGGTTTTAAGGTTTTAAGGCAGAGCATTCACACTGCCGTCCACAGTTTTAAGTTTTAAGGTTTTAAGCTCCTTAAAACCTTAAAACTGGAGATAAATATATTTTATCTCTTAAAACCAGTTTTAAGAAACAGCCAATCACAGACGTGGTGTACGCGTCACGTGCTCACTTCTAGTGGTCAAACTGATTAGCTGGTTTGACTGCGCTATGTTTATCACTATTATGAACAGTTTGCAAGTCAGCGGCACCTTTTTCGTGCCAAGTCATGTTTTGTGAGTTCAGCTACAGTTTCTCTACGGGTTTTTGGCATGAATTTTAGTTTGACTGTTCGGCGGGAACGCTAGCAGCTGCATAGCATGTACGTATTAACGGAGCGTCGAACAAAGCCAACGTCATAGAGGGTTTGAAATGTTCATTGGTTTCAAAAGCTTTGGGTGTCTGTCTATCTGTACTGTCTTTACCTTTAGCGTTAGCTTTAAGATGATGATCAATCTAACCTATGTAAATGCAAATGAAATGCAAAATAATTGCAACATATTATTATATATCTTTACTTCACAAGGTTTTGATCACGCTCACCTAACAGCTCATTGAATTCTTTTGGCGACATCTGTACAGAACCAAGAGTACATATTCTGTAATAGGGAAGAGCATTGCACTCATCCCTATTCTAGCTAATCCTATGTTGCGACCGAAATAGCCCTTTAACGTCTTGATTGGAGGGGAAGGTCTGACAGAACTCACCCAAGGTCACTCGGCCAGTTTTGATTTTTTGAGGAAAGTCGGAGGCGGCACATTAGTGTGGGTACTAACATTTTCAAATCAAGAAAGGTGACTCCCGGTACCGAGTTTTTAACACATCCTGTGCGTTTTAACAAAAATTACTCCTTTCAAAACATTAGCTCAAACTTAAAACTTAAAACTCCAGTGTGAATAGCAGCAAACCTTAAAACCTTAAAACCTTAAAACTTGAAACCTTAAAACCTTAAAACTGCTGCTTCTAGTGTGAACGCTTTTTGTTAAAACCTTAAAACCTTAAAACGTTAAAACTTAAAACCTTAAAACTTAAAACTGCAGTGTGAACACAATTCTTAAAACTAAAAACCTTAAAACCTTAAAACCTTGAAACCTTAAAACTTAAAACTGAAGCGTCAGTGTGAACCGGGCTTTACAAAATTTTCCAAGAGCGAATTAGTCCTAAATTTTACGATTTCGCAAATACGGATTCATGTGCCGAGTTATATAACTGTTTTTGAATCTTGATTATTATATTTATTGTTACCGATTTGCTTAGGATAATTTAATCCTATTAATAATATCCTATTAATTATATATGTACTTTTAGTTAAGTCTTGGGACTCTACTGATCTGTGTGGTCGAGTGGTTAGTTTGATAGATTCTTAACCATGAGGCCGTAGGTTCGATTCTAAGTTGGTCACTTTTTGGCTGTCTTGCATTTCGAATTACTTCTCAACAACATCCCCGATCTCAAGAACACAGTGGAACTACAAGGCATTTTAGTGTGACAGATGCACAGGTACGATAGAAGACGTGTAAAACAGACTCCGCACATACACACTTTAACGCTAGAACTGTGTTAAAGATACCAGAATCAAAATTAAAGACCCGTTGGGCTGTGGCCCAACAGGAAAAAAAGTGGCTTGATGATTTAGCCGGTAACGCCAATAGACACCTGTCAGCATGAATCCACCCGCATCCCATCAGGACCCAGTTGCTTAATTCTACAATTTGTGGCACCAAAATAATTGTAACAATTGGAGCTCTTGTCAAATCTTACAATATTGTAGCTCCTGTGAAATCTTACAATGGTAGCTCTTGCGAAATTTTACAATTGTAACAATTGCAGCTCTTGTGAAATCTTACAATTTATTGTAACAATAGTACCGTTATTTTTACGATCATAAGACTTGTAATGTTGAGCAACAGGGCCCAGATGGTCAAATATGTACACGCCATATAAGGACTCGGGAAGAAACACAAGCCCCAAATTTTCCTTCCCCCGGGAAGCAACCACAGATGTACATGGGGGGGTCTGGGGGGGGGGACAAGCCCCCCCCCAGATTTGAGATTCCGGGACAAGTCCGCCCCCCCCCCTCAGATTTGACCGACCGGGACAAGCCCCCCTCCTTGATGCTGAAAGAAAGGTGCCTGAACACCTCGAAAATTACCCCAGATTGCCGTAAAATGCTTCAAAATTCGGCAAAAAGCGAAAACATTGTTAAAAACAGCCACATTTTGCTAAAAATTTGCCTTTTTGGCAAAAATTTGGAATTTTTGCGTTTTTGCCCGCTCAATTTCTCGAAAAACCGGGACAAGCCCCCCTAAAATTTCGAAACTTCCGGGACAAGCCCCCCCCCAGACCGAGACCCTATGTACATGTATGAAGCAACTATCAACAAAGCAAGAAGACGACTTAAGTTTGTGATGCAGCAAAAACCAAATAGTCCAGTCGGCCAAAACGTCAAAGACAAAGTAAACAGAGAAGTTAACAACAGAAATTCGGGTAAAAAATGAGCAAACAAAACAAAATACTATTCAGCCAAAAAACAAACAACAGAATGAAATGTGTTAAACTGTTTAAAATCACAATTCACAAAATATTCAAGGATACCCAGTTTGAGGTACAGGAATGTTGGTTAAAGATGATTGCGCTAGATTAATTGACACGCTGAGAAAGAAAGTATTGAGACATAAAAAAAGAAAAGGTAAAAATTATGGTAAATATAAAAATTGAACCTCGGTATGTTCTAAGACTTTTCAGGAAAGGGACTGGAACTGAAAGAACATGAGGGGGCGGGATGGGGGTGGGGGACCCCTCCCGAATCGAGAAGTCGGGAGGAAGGCTCCCGAAAACGTGGGCAAAACTCAATAAAAATTTTTTTGCAAAATGGTCATTTCTTGCAAAATTGAGGGTCTTCTTAGTTGATCAGGAGGGGAGGGTGCCTAAAATTTTGTCAGAGAGGCCCCCCAAACAATTTTGACCCAGTTATATACATTTATATATGTCAAAAAAGGATAATCTTCCGTGGCATACATGTAACGGGGTGAAACTTTTTTTTGGCTCCGGGGGGGGGCTCTCCGGCCAAATTTCAGGGACCCTTTCCCCCTGATCGACCAAAAAATACCCTAAATTTTGCGAAATTTTGTAAAATTTTCCCAAAAAAGTGCCATTTTTACCAAATTTTGCCTGAATTTTGGGGACCCTCCCCCCGGCCCCTCGATTTTGGGGGGGTATCCCCATCCCCCCTCATACATGTGTATATATATGTTCCATGGGGGTCCAAAAATTACAGTATGTAAATAATCTAAAGTCTGCCCGAAAAACGTGGTTCACTGAGAGAACTGCGTGATTTTAGCATCTACTAGCTGATTTGTTGGTGTAGTATGAAAGCACAAATGGTTGGTTCTGTGGCAGTGTGCAACGTTTTTCGCTCAAACCCTACATTACAATACGACAGGAAGCACGAGCTGGTTCTTGCAGTTGAATTATACTCAAAACAGAATTTTACATAACATTCGAAAACGGTCCACAGTTCTTTTTTTACAATTTTCAGGTTCCACTCCAGTCACAAGCAAGCAAGGGCACCCCATCACACTGAAATATAACAAAAACAAAAATTAAAAAATAAAACCATGCAAATTTAAGCGAGCCCCAAACCAACGGATCAGTATTTTAGAAACAAGCACCTGTTTAAAGTAAAGGAAATAATAAAAAATAAAAATATTTTGCCTGTTACACTACAGTCAAATAGACAGAGGTTCGCAGTTAATGGAATGTTGTTCCAACCGTTGTTATGAATTTTAGAGCTGTCATCCACAATTGTTTTCTTAGGACAAAGTTAAAATTAAAATACATGAATTAAAAGTTACTCTGTCAAGTTATTTGATATTTTCCGCCGTTTGAAGCAGGTTCGGAAGGGAAAAGTCAAGTGACTATTGATTAATTACTACTACTTTCGCTACAGAATTATGTAAACATTTCGATAAAATACACGATGTTCGTATATACGTAGTTAGTGTAGTGTCTGTAAACTATCCATGCCTATACGTTGTGAAACATTATTGCTCAAATTAAACTATGTAAGTCCTATTAAAAACAAAAAGAAACGCAAGCAATTGTAGAACAAGGCACCAAAAACCAAACACACAAAAAGAAAAAACCAGACGTACCAGTACCGGCCAAAAAACTAGAAACCAAAGAATTTGAAAAAACTTGAAAGTACTGCCCATCTATCTTTAACTTCAATTCAACTTTCTATTCTGTGTAAAGCCTGCTGCAGACTTGACCGTAAGGATTTGTGATTTTCGGTGCACTTGCTTAAAGACAAATGGACACCACTTCGGACGAGCATGAACCGGGCTTTAATCTTGAAGGCAATTCAGTTGCAGACTTGTATAAGGCATGCGGAATAAAGAAAACTTTAATAACACCCTATGTACATAGTCAATACAACTCGTAATTCTGTCAAACGTTCGCTCTAAATTACCGTGTAGAATCGCTCAGAACTTTACTGTTTAAACTCTGACCAATAACTGCAGAACCCTGTCATGACAGAAAACCGGTGAATTTCACCACTGCATATGTATATACTGCTTAATATGCTCTTGCCTTCGTGTCGTAATGAAATAAAGTGTTGGGTTGGCAATGTTTAGCCAAATTTCACCAACAATGTTTCTGGGGGGAGATGATTTCCCCCACTTTTGTAACCATCATAACATTAGTCTTGAAACATTGTTAATTCGCAATTTCTTGCACATTGCTACCCGATCGTATCGCTTTTCGGCCACATATTCATTTGCTGAGGTTGCCGTTTAGGCATGAAATTATGTTTATTGTTTACAATGCAAAAAACTGCCGTTTAAAAGGCGACTAGGGTGGAATATCCCCCCACTTTCCACACCGCTATACTCTGCTGACGCACCGATTGCTTTATTGGCCTTTGAGTTGTTGACGGACTCTGGGGCGGGTCGTGCCAGTCTCTTCTTGACCATGATCTCCACCACGCGCTGTGGCTGCTCCGAGGCCTGTAGCATCAGCTCCACCCCGATCACCTGGTTCGGATCGCTCACATCATACCTACAACAAAATCGGCGCACAATTCACCATTATCAACTATACAGTAGCTACTGTTAGTTGAAGTTTGAGTTTTGCAGCAATTTGGGTTGAGCTGCGTCACAGCAACCTCTTTACAATGTAGTATCGGCTTTCAGTGACCGCACATTTACGTACTTTGGCTTCTAGAAAAAGTACCTGTCAGGCAGTTGCAAATAAACGTATATATGTATCAATCTCAAAGTGTGAAAGAAGACATTACATCTAAAATTTTGTAAAACTGTGATCATAAAGACCATCTGAAATTGTTATGGTTACTACCATCTTCACTGCTTCAACTATTACTGCCGGTTTTCTGAAGTCACGGCAAAACGCTTCAGATCGTTTTATGCACATAGGTAGCTTATGCTGTATTGTAAGCCCTATGGTGACCATCAAACCCTTTACAGTCCATTTCACAACAGGCCATTTAAGGCGATTACATCCACTCAGACTAAAAGTATCAAACATAACATCACACAGCTACACTTTCTGCACTTATCCTGTCCACTCCAAAAATATCCATGAAAATACGTAAATAGGTAATTATCAATAAGCCTAAGGCTGACACGCAACATTTTAATATCCATTTTTCAGAAACACATGAAGCCTGATTTTCACGTGAACGCCAGATTTAATTTCGTCTCGGCTTTTAAGCCCTTTTTAGGTCTCGCTCTCGCAAGCAGACCAGATTGATAAATATGCATTAAGGCAATTGACTAGACTAAATTTTATTTTATTTACTTTACTTCAGCGAGATTTTGTGCTGTAAGGTCTGATTCAAACTCACACATACTTGTCCGTAAGGTTTGTTATTTTGATCGGCTTATAGACTTGAGTGATTATATGACTAGAATTATATGACTTGTACTTATTTATCGCAAGCTTCACAAGCCAAGTTTTAAGGTTAAAATCAGATTAAATGGATTCCATATCATCGTAACTAATAGGTAGGTATATAGATATTCATGTTTAATTCTCAACGACTGACGAATCTGAGGGGATGTGAGAAAATTGGAGGGGGTGTTCAATTCAAAGGGACACTTGAGTTGATGAGTAAACCCTGTTTCATAATTTTCCGAAGGTTGTAAGTTTGTCCGTAAGCACAGTTTTTGAAGGCCTGCTGCATAAAACAGAGCAATTTGTCAAGGCTCATACTAACTAACAAGTATATATGTTTTTTGTGTATGAGCTACACCAGGAGATGCAAACAACGGGACAAAAATTCACCACTGTAATCAATACATGATCTTACGGACAATCTCTTCCCTGATGGAACAGTAAGTCCCAGGCTTAAAGGTAAAAGACCTATTCTAGAGGATAGCGAGCCAGTGAGCAGACAGTCAAAACTCGACTGGGGAGGAAATAACCCCTCTAACACCGCTACCCTTCACTGACGAGAACTCATTACACTACTGTCAACCAGTCAACAAGTCTGCACCGGTTGGACTGCTACACTCTCAAGTACTCCCGGACAAACCAACAAACTAACTCTTGACAAGTCTCACTGAATCAAAACACTTCACTCGCTTGCTCATCACGTGCAAATGAAAGTTTCACCGGCTGAAATTCACGAGTTAAGCTAGAGCATGATAAAAAAAAATTTCGCTAGTTGCCTGTTTTAAAAAACTGGACTCCATGTCTGTATCTGGGAGTTTCTGGGCAGGCGGTAGAATCCATAAATCCAGGACTCTAGCTCACAGGCTGGGCATAGCTAAAGCTGCAGCATGAAAATAGATTTTCTTAATTTAGGATTAAACTTTTTTCAAACCATCAGCATTTTTCCTGTTATAATAATTTTTTATTTTGAAAATGTTTTTAAGCAACAAGCAAGCAGATCTTAGAACTTTTTGCATTCTTATTTGAGATGTTTTGAGCAGCAGTTATTTCTAGAGAGCAGTTTTGCACTTGCAAATTTTAAGCCGACATTATTCAGTCTGGGATTTCATTGCAAGGCGAGGCAAGTCATGTTTAGCTAAAAGAAAGTTTCCTTCAAAATTTCAAGTTTTTCTGCAGTGAAATTCACGTGAATATCACACACTAAAGAGGTGAAGGCGGTCTAACACAGAGAAAACTTTGTCAAAAAGAAAAGTTTGCGACCAAGTTACACAATTAGTTCACGTGCCTTCAGAAAACTTGTCTGAGGCCTCCATTTATAGTGACACTTGTGCTCTGCGGCTTGATTTATATTCTTGCTACCTGCTTCCTTCATAATCACAATAAACTTTGTACCGTTTTTCCACACACCGTCTCCTAAAGTTAGACTTTGCAGACACTGTTCAGAACTTTCAACGCCCAACTTGACTTCCCTGTGGGTGCTATGAAGGCGGCAGCTGTTTATGACAAATTACTAACTCCGCTGGTAGCTTATTAGCCATCATGCTGACTGATTATATCACACTCAATCCGCTTATGCAACCATAAAATGACTAAGCCGTCTAGAAAACTATATCTTCTAAAGTCTGACCAGAAATTGCTGAACCCTGAGAGAAAACAGGTGGCGTGATTTTAGTGACTACTCGCTGTACTCCTGAACTTGATGCTTGGTCTTTTCGTAATGAAATGGTGTGTTTCATTGTGTCTCGAAGTCCAGCAATTTTTTGTCAGACTTCAGATAATATCGTCTTGCTTGATTTCTGTGCTTACGACATGTTTGTGAGAAATCGGGGTTAAGTAGCTTGGTTATCTCTACACACTGGATAAAATTATTTATTAACTGTTAATGACGTGTTTTTTTACACACGTAAAATTACTGAGTGCACATACGGCTGTGAGTATGAATGGGCCTTACAGTTTCACGTCTTAAATTAAACTTTCTTCATGTTTACATGAAATATGATCCATTTCTAATGCACTATGCACAGTAAATTTTTCATTCACACCAATTCTGTTGCAAATTCAATAACGATATATATATATATATATATATATATATATATATATATATATATATATATATATATATATATATATATATATATATATATATATATATATATTTTCACTGCATATACATTTCAGAGACTCTTTAATTGGCTTATCTTTCCGTCATTATGACGTCGTGTACTCTTGCTAGTGAGCTTAATCGAGGCCCAACGAAGCGTGGCCGAATGACTGGACACCGAGTGAATCGACGCTGGGCCGAGATCAGTCAGATCACCGATTCCCTGTTCATGGGGGGAGCCCTGGCGCTCAAGCCAAAAACGCTGGGCGATAAAGGTGTGCAAAAATTTAACATTTTTCATTTTACATTTTACTGTTTTTATTGGTTTGCTTAATAGTTTTTGTTTAATAGTTTTTCAAAGTTTAATTAATAGTTTAATAGTTAAAAGTTTAAAGTTATAAACTATGTTATTGCCAACAATTTAGGTACATATACGTATAGACGTATACACCAGTTAACAGACCTACCGTCCTGGCTAATACTGCAAAGTGCCATGTTCATCCACGTAGGTGTATCACCTCAAAAGCGACTACATACGTAAGTGAGATCCTTAATCTGAAGCATACATCCCTCATGGACATTTCTGCACCACAGTAGTCAATATGTATATTTTGTCATTGCTTCTAGTGCTATTTCAGGCATCAGGTGTGTCATCAACGCGACCAAAGAAGCGCCCTGTCTCTTTCTGCCTGGCCTTGAATCAGTGAAGCTCTGGATCGAGGACACGCCCGAGACCCGGCTGAGTCCGCACTTGCACGAGGTGGCGGATCGAGTGCAGGAGGTGGTGCAGGACGGCGGTCGAGTACTGATCCACTGCATGGCCGGTGTCAGTCGATCCGCCGCCCTCACCATGGCCTACCTGATGAAATGGCACCGCATGAGTCTACGCCAGGCCTACAGCCATCTGGCCAAGCTGCGTCCCCTCGTTCGACCAAATCTGGGATTCTGGCAACAGCTGGTCGAGTTTGAGCAGGAGCTGTCGGTCGATCACTCGCCCAGCATTCGATTCCGGAACGTTCCCGGGAGCGACCAGCCACTTCCGGACGTCTATTTGGTCAGTGTTCCGGAGGAGGGGGAGGAAGAAGAGTGTGGCGCTTGTGAGGATCAGCAGTCAGAGAATCAGTCGATCGAAGATCGATCATCTTTCTGGGACCAATCCCTCCACAGCGCTCCCACTTCCGAGCACGAATTTTCCCTGGAACTGGCCGAGGACATTTCTCGCAAAAGCTCTCTTCTGTCGCAGTCAGACATCAGTTCAGAAAATTAACTCCGCACATTCACAAAATAACTTTGAACTCTGAACTCAAAACATTCTCTTCCAGTGACACATAACATCGTACCGGCGAATTCCATGTGTATTTAATATGATCACGTGCTCTAAACGAGGTTCGCACATTGTATGTAGTTACAATTGCCTCTCGTGAAAGAATATGGATAGGTATTTCAAATTCAATGCTACTTTGAATCCTAGCAGCACAGACTTTACTGATTCTTATCTGGTCTAAATTTTGCTCTAAAGTCCAAGATATTGTTCATCCGCCGACCGCCTGCTACTCATATTTCTAGAAATTTCGTTATGTCCAGAACAATGCATTATATATATTACTTGGTATGTTATCAATTTACATTTTGTATAGGTATGTATGTATTATGTACTTATAATCTATCATGCTTACATATTTATATTAACAATATATATAGTAAAACTTTGTTTGCGTTAACGAGTACGATGTCTAAAACGATAGTTACACATACAGAGGCGGTATTACGACTCAAACGAGTGTTAATCACTTTTGGCCCTAGCCCAGCTATTAGCCATCAGTATCGCCTAAACAATATCAGCAAAAGTACATACCTAATAGGGAAGAGTATGACACTTTATAACCTCGTGAAACGATGCACCGGCGGACGTAACACTATCACAGAGGGGGCAACCTCCTGGAATAGAGTCGTGACTTGATTTCAGGCGTGTACCCCCCTCAAGTTAGACAGGTAGCTCCTTCCACCAGAAATCGACATTAACAAGCCGATTTCGGCCGAAGCTAAGTTCCATCCAGCCGATTTGCTAGAATAGGAAAGAGTGTTCCTATTTATATGCCCGACTAAGCACATTAGTATGTACCTCCTGCTCCTAGTATAATTGACAGAAATCAAACCTGAGGGTGTACAAAGCTATGACGTTTGAAATACAGTAATCCGAACTTGACTGCCATACCAATTCTGTGACTAACGACTTATGTGAGCTCGTTAATCACTTGTGGCACACTGAGTGCGAAAAAACAGACACATTCTGCCCAAACAAATCAGGAGCCTTTAGTGTGACGCAACTTGCAAACTGACAAGCAACTGTGGTGTAATTTTGTCATGCACCAATTAAACATATGACATAAAGACCACCCAAGTGTAAAGCACAGCAGTATATAAGTCAGGATTGGGCTTGGATAATACTGACAACACAAGAGAGACAGTGAGGACCAGGGGGGCACCCGACATTTAGTCGATGGGGGGGGGGGGGTCATGCGTTAAGACGGAGACAAGGGGCGGTGTTTACCTACTTTGTCACTACGTGATATGCGACGTCACATGCAGAGAAAACTCAACCTTGAGTGCTGGGGGGGGGGGGGGCGGGGCAAATATTAGCTCTGTCACGCCATGTGCATCACAGGCTTTAAAGTTTACAAAAAGTGAACAAAAAAGGATTCGATTTTTCGTCATCACGAAGTAGCCACTAATCAGCTAAACAGGTCTACTGTCATACTCAAAAAAGCACACTATTGCATTTACTGGATGAGCCTCGGTACATCTCTTGAACATTTAGCACTTATATACGACGTAAGTCTTAGGAGTGACAAACCGTCTCTTTCAGACACAGACGCGTAGGCCATACGTGAAACAGTCTTTAGTACGTACATATCTGTAACAGATGCGCAGAAATGTGACAATTCATATTTGAGATAGAAGGCTTGTTTGTTTCACTGACATATTTCGTTGCGAACCGACAAAATAATAACGACAATATTTACCTGAAGTGCAATTGTGCACACTTGTTAAGCTGCTAAAAAACACCTAACCCTATCAAAAAACCATCAAAACAGCAGCAGGTATTCAGCCTGGCATGTGGCCAAAAAACCAGTTGCAACTAGATTAATAGTAAATTTTGATTGAAAAAACTCGTTTATCACATGTTAGAGAGTCAACTCCAATTGCCGCAATTTCCCATATAACGTCTGTTTAAATAATCTGAACAGGCCTTCTTTGTGAGTTGTGTTGATGAAATGTGCACAAATGTGCTGTTTTTTATCACTCCGCTGCGCCGATAAAACTCAGCTGCGAAAGAGTTTCGTCACAATGGCCAAATTGGTCGCGCGTTTGACTGCAATATAGTTTGCACTTTTGGAGTTCAGTGCTAATTGGATGTGTTGATATAATAGAACTATATCGGTTGAGTTCGGGTCAACGGATCAACGGTCATGGTTTAATAAACTCACTTTCTGCCTCCATACTTTTATCTTGTTTTGACATTACCTTTTCATAAAAAAGGCTGAGCTAGTGAGCTAAACACGAAAAAATGCTCAAAGTTGTCATTTTTGGCTTATTTTTGACAAACCAACAAATACCGATTTAGGGGCTCGAGATTTTACACTTTTTTGTTGGTTTATGGATGTGTATTTTTGCAGGAATGAAACATATATGAAGATGTATGTACATTGATTGAGAGTTTATCAATAGTATTATTACTAAACTATATATACATCTGTATCAGTAATTATATAATTGATTAATTGTACACTACGGATTCCTTTCAACATGACAGCTACATCTACTGAAAGGTAATGTGAAAAAAATCGTGGTTACATCCCTATTTGTATCATATCGTTAGGGGGGAGGGGACTCAGGTTCGTAACCAAACATTTTAGGTTGAATGCATAAAGGCAGTCTTACGTTAAAACTAGTCTAAGGCATTCTATTTATTTCAGTAATTTAGAACATCGTAACGGAAAAATCTACATGTATTACATAGGTTAGAACGTTGCCCTTGGAATGCGTTTAGCAAGACCGAGCTAAGACTGCCTTACCTACTGAACACCCCTCACTCATTTTGGTCGGCGTTCGCCCATACATGTGTGGCTGTGTGTAGTTAGTCTAACTCGTGTGTAATACCTAACAACAAGAGTACGTAACTAATACATAACCTGTCACTTGGAAGAAGAGGGAACCCAGAAATCAACCCCTATCTTGCAAATTCTGCGACCGAAGCCGAAGGTACGTACAGTCCTGCTGGTCTCAAATAGTGTACTTCATGCATGCGTGTGCGTGTGGCTTCGAGTGTTCGTGCGAGTATCGTGTGGAAAAAGTTTAGAAACGAAGTTAACCTAAGGTTACTGCTCTAAACACATGCGTAAACGCGTACCTGATAGCTTTCTTGCTTTCAATGCTACGTACTTTCGCATATATACGTGCAAGAGATGGAACCGAGTCATCGGATCACCGGGTCACGCTTTAGTCACCCAGTTCCATCTCTGGTATGCACCTCATCCCGACAATTTCGTTCTCTTTGACTGTACTTTAGAATCTGCCTGTTTGACTAAATGAAGTTGTTACAAACTTTGGTGATGTGCAGTGGATTACAAAAGTAATCAATTTTCCACAATGTAACTAATACGGCAACTTTCCAACAAAAAATGCTTAAAAAATAATCATAAAACTGAATAATTACCCAGAAACTTTTGCCGATAACTTATTAAATAATAAATCCTGTTTTCTAACTATATATGTTATGTCGGACAATAAATTTCTACTTTCTGCTTTAATTGAACTGCATACAGAATAGATATTAGAATCCGATAATTAACTATGATGGGTGACGTCACTAACTAGATATGAACAAGGTTATAATTAATAGTGTTTGATAAAAAGTCAATTGTGCAAATTTTTGAAAATTTATTACTTAATTTTTAAAAAAGCTAGACGCCATTAAAACAACATTTTTAATCCTTGATCTTTTTATAAACTATCGAAATTAAATAGGCATTGCTAAAACACAAATTTTTAGTAAAAAAGTGGGGGGGCCAGAATTTTATTTGAGCTTAATTTCATAATCAACGAAGCACCCCTCAAAATTACCAAAAAATATCTACAGAACCGTGATAAAATCGTAGTAGGATCACTCATTTTAGTGTCAGACAATGCATGTATACATGCACGCAATACGTAATTAAAATATAACTTAGTAATAGTTGAAAATAAAAAACCTAGAGAGTAGAGACTATATATAACAGGTCCTACAGAATTTGGTCCTAAACTGTATTACAGTAATACAGCATACAGCATACTGCTGGTGTATATAACAGTGGTTTCTCCTACAAATGTATAATTTTTATTTTTTAAAAATACGAAGTCATGTATTTGTTGAAATTGAATACTATAAGTCTAAACTTGTATATTTTTTTGAGATTTTTAGAAGATAAATTTGAAATTAAATTTGAGCTACACTATGTATGTACGTATATATCTACAAGATACAGATTTTTATTATGCGTTAAGCTGATTTACAAAATTGATCTTTTGATCTGTTTATTTTTCCGAAAAACTTTCCCAATGAACGTCAAAACCAAAACGCTAAAAGGAAAATGTAAATATTGTCATTAATTTCCAATGAAAAATTGTCTTACAATTAAAAAATGGTTAATCCATCGAAATGTTCAGTTGACCCTTTTTTATGAAAAAAGACTGCAATATCACTCAAAACTTTGCATGAGTCATTTTATATCATAACTAAAACTTGACCAAAATTAAAAATAGAGAATGGAAAAATTTTATGCAAATTAAAAAAAGGGCAACTTCATAATCGAGCATGCATTTCCATTCTAACTGTAAGAGTTGTTTTTTTCGAAATAGTTCAATTTTGATTACTATAAAGCTGTACTAAAGTGTGACTAATCGATTGATTTGTGCAGCCCTAGTGATTATGCGTCGTTTGCGAATTCGCCGGGCCCGTGGACAGGGCAGTTGCCATTTCCTTCCCCTGGCGCCCTACTCCACCCCCTTCGCCGTCAAACCCATACTGTAAGTTTATATAGCATATATACCATACAATGCACTAATCGGTATTCACAAAAGGTGTGCCGACATCTTCAAGTCGCACATATGATTGCCTGAAGTTCTTTAGATTGCATACTGCTTAGGGTTAGCTTAGCTAGCATACATACATACGTGTCACGTGAGCACTGGGCAGGTAGGCAATTCCGGGTGCCATTTTTTTATTCACGAGCCACCGTTTTTGCGTCGTCAACCACCGATTTTGGCATCATATGTAGTGAGTCACATCTTAGACACTCAGGGGGGGACCGATGAAGCAGCCTTTTGGGAAGGGGGGTGAACACTGAACTTCTACTGTGAATAACGGCAATTGATCCCCAATTATCGGCATTGCCGTGTGACAAGTTTACTACAAGTGTCTACAGTAGCAACAACATTAGCAAGCAAATCAGATTTGTAGTTAATGCCCAAAAAAAAATAAAAATACCAAAAAACACTTTTTGGGTAGTGTTTGGCACGATACAGGGATTCTATTTAAAACCCTGCAATAATGATGACAATAATGACTAAAAGGAAGTTTCCATATTGTAAATGATATATAATGAATCGTTACCGTCCATATATAAAATATATAAAATCCATATATAATGAATCGTTACCGTCTTTAAAGTAATCTGCTTCAGTGATTTACTGTCATATTTCCAACTAAGTTTGTCAACTTTTAACAATTTTCTTTGTTCATGTTTTTAAAATAAATATTGTTTATTTTATATTCGTATTTAAGTATATACACAAAAATGAATATTACTAAAGAATGGATTTGTTGCAATTTTTAGCACAAATTTGCACAATATTTGCACTACATCATCATTTGGAATCAGTTTTTAGGCCACCATGACTGTTCCATCTTCTCACCGTCTATGCGTACTTTGCCCCAGCCCCATTATCAGGGGGTTAAAGCTCAGTCGGTTTAAATTTAGCTGTTATCGCCACTAAATGGGCTCCTTTTTATGTTGCCATGAGATGCTAGCAAAAAGCACGCGCACCGCGACATAGGGGAGCCTGCATGGGCTACACTGGTTATCAGGAGAAATGCAAGTCTTATCACTAACACTTGCACTAGGGGCTAAACCTTGACGTAAGCAGTCTATATTTGGCACAAACACATGCATAACACGATTTTTCGGGCAGCTATTCTGAAAGGGAGGGGGGAGGTCGTCACAGTTATACAGATGGACGGCTGGTGTTAAGGTTGAAAGTTGAAACCTAAAGAAAGGCTCAAGTCAACCCCATTCTTAAGCCTGTATAAGCCAGGACAGGGGTTAGTTTACTTTTACCTTTACCATACCATACAGCATTCTCCCACGTGAAATATGGACATAAGCATAGCACAATGCTGTCCTATGCGTTTATCGAAGGAAGCACACCATTAACAGAGGGTGCGGATATTTAAGTTTTAACATAAATATTTACTAAAAGTTCATAAAATACCCTTTTGACGTAACTTTCCTCCTATTAGGCTAAACAAACCTGTATTGCTCCCGCCTCAACATTAAGAAATAACAGTCCTAGTGTTTCTGCAAAATGAGGAAAATCCATATTATCAGTATTACAAGGATTAGAATCTTTCACATAAAATGACTATTTGAAAGACTAAATAACGTGCCGCATCGCTTAACCCAGCTAATCTGCCGATCAAAACCCAGTGTGTGTGACCAGCACACGCCAGTACGCAATGGGCTTATACTTTTAGCATTAGTCAGTGACGCAGTAAAACACAGACTTGACACTAATTTTTGTTAAGAATTTGATAAACCTTGTCAAAACCATTTTTCAACCGGGCAGCAATTCATAGTTGTCAATAGCTCGTAAGGCGTTAGTTTCGTTTTATATATTGTTGTACCTCTGATGAATCACGATCACAGTAAACGCAGGGTGAGGGGTGTTGGGGATCCAGAGAGCCAAAGTACAAACGGCAAACAAAATGTCTAAACTATGATCAACATCAAACAGATTGGACTCCCGTTTTAAAGCATGTTCAGCTAAAGCTCATTGATAAACCCGTCCGTTTTTTTCCTGAAAAGCGGGTCTCCGTTTTTTTCGTGATCGTGAACCTTGCTATAATGTTTAAATGTTCGTCTATATGTCTAGGTTTAAATCAATTTACACAATTACATAGTGTGTAAAATTATCACCAGTGAACACATTTTCTTACAAGCCCTTTAATAAATGATCGCGTATGAAGATATTACAAGTTTATGCATAAACGGTCGTAAATTTTAAATTTGCACGGGCAAAGCCCAAAACCAGTTTAAAAATTTTACGGTTTCACCCATTATAAACTTTTTTACTAAAACCCTGTAAATATGTACAACTATTGTATGAACGTGTGAAATAACTGGGAAAAGTGTATCTTTTTAACGGAAGGTGAAGTGGAGAGAGGGGGGGGGAAGAAAAAATTGCGGCAAAATTAAATCTTTAAACCCGAAGGAAATTCACGGCTTCTCAAATTTCTTAAATTTTGTAACCCCCCCCACCCAAAAAACAGTAATTATACCGGATGAACATATAATTCATGTATATAACGACGATATATTTTTACACTTTATATAAACTAGGGTTGTTCTGTCGTACTTTAGTATCAACTAAGCAAACTGATAAGACCTATCAGTTTGTTCAGTCATCATTCTAATATACATTCTATTATACGACGATTAAATAGATTAATTTAATCCTATTAACCCAGCATATATATAACCCTAACTGGAAGCATGTTTTCTACGACACTAACGACCAACCGAACTGGCAGGTAATTTTGCTGTTACTGCTTTAAACTGATTATTCTAGGATGCTGATTAACTTTTGATTGACAAGTCCTAAAAGACTTCCCACTATTGATTGCTTAACCAGTAAAAGCATGTCTAGGAAACAACCGAGGTTTTGCGACAAGCTTGAGCCTGATTTATTATTAACTGGATTCGATTACATTGATTAATGATCATCAAGCATTATAGCACACGCATATATCCGCCGCACTAAAGTCGTTAACTAGATGGCTGCGAAAATCGGTTCCCGGTTCCTTGTCGAGGCCACAAAATCTCATAAATAGTATCTCAGTCCTAATCCGTACTAATAGTATCCCGGCTTTAAACAACTAGTGACTTATCACCCCTGTGAAATTTACCTAACTTCTACTCACTCCGACACATATATATACATAAATACATGTAGTATCTACAACACAGGCAGCTTTGTGACTCCTTTCTTATCATTTAGCCTACCAATATGAGTAGCATCAAAGTTTCTCAAACCCCTAAGCATCTGGCCAGTTGCCATAATTTCCGACAGTTTGTCGGTTCCCCAGCGGCCCATATATACATTTTCTGTTTTTTTGCTAATCCACGACCAGCTGAACTCTGAATTATTTCCAGCTTAAACCCAGTGCCAAGGTGCGGCCAAAGGGAATCAATAATGCTAGCTGAGCAGTCACGTGATTCCGATGCTAGCTAGGCCGAGCCACAAGCCTAGATCCCAGCCAATTTCATGTGATCTAGTCTGCTCATCACGTGCTTAGTCACTACTAGACCTAAAGCATGCGTGCATGTTCTAGGTGATTTATTTTTTAGTCATATTTTTTGTCGGCTCGTTATTCAAAAAACGCTGTTTTTACCACAAATTTTCGCTTTTTTCATAAATAAAAGGCATTTAAGACATTAGGCTGAAATTTAATTAGTTCTTCTGAGAATAAATTACAGAGATATATTATAATCATATGTTGACAGACACAGCATTAAACATGGCCATTTTCTATTGACAACTTTTAAAACTTCGCGGTTTGGTTTTGAATTGTCTGACAAAACAAAACATTTTTCATTTGACGCACGTGCACGTCATTCAAAAATCAGCTGATATTCATAACTTTTAAAAAAGTCTACACTATTATATAATATAAAGTGCACGTGTTTGAATTTTAGAGTTTCTATTAGAACAACTGTAATTTTTCAGTATTCAACAGTGTTGATAAATTATCTATTCTGTTGTAGAAGCTCTATCTATCTGGACTAGAGAAAGATTCGAAGAGTTCTGATTGTAATCATTGATATTTTCAACTTAAGAATTGATATTGACACAGCCTCTTTTCACACTGATTATGAAACATTTTCCTACTTACTGACGTCATTAATCGCGCTATTAATTAACAATTTCTTCCCTTTTTTCCAAAAATTAGGCACAAAAACTATCGACATTCATAAGTATATGCTTTGTGCCAAGTAATAATCAGGGACATCTTTAGGGTCGATACATTCACAGCCGTTTGTTCGTTCACCCGGCGAAATTCTCAATAAGTCACACCACCAGCTATACTGTAATATATGTATAATATTGGTGGCTATTTATTTGTAACGCAATTTATCCAACAAAGCGTCATACATACTAACTTATAATCAAGATCCATTATGTCCAAATTAGCAAAGAAATTAAGCCAATTGCAAAAACGAGGCATGTGTTTACTTGATCTTGAGAGTTTTGCTGGTTGAACATTTGCAAATGCCTTGTTCTCTGACGTCTGAATGGTTCTTTCTCGTTAATCAAATCAAGTCACAGTTCGTCAAGTTACCTAACCGATTTCTATAATTTTCAAAATTAGCCTGGACTCTTTCGATGTAAATGCTTTCATAATCTACAATCTACATTCCTACTGCAGTCTGAGCAAAAACCGCTGAAACCTGAGACAAAATTAAACTCGTGATGATTACTGAATACTGATTCACTGTGATTTACTTTACTGATTTACTGTGACTATTGATTACTGGATTTCGTACCAAAACAAAATAGAGGCATACATGTCTAAGGGGTTTCAACCGGGGGGTTGACCTCTGACCTAGATTTTGCCTATACTACAATAATGCCCAAACAATAGATATCGGTTCACTAAATTACTAAGCCAGCAGATCTGTGAGACTAGTGCATCCTAACCCCTAATCATTTTTGTTTCAGATCTACAGTGAGAATGTCGATCGATGCGAGCCGCGTGAATCGGCGCTGGTCCAAGCCGTCGCGGGTGTGCGACTATTTATACGTGGGGGGTGCTCTGGCCCTGGACCCCAGGCTCATCGCCGAGAAGGACATCTCCTGCATCATCAATGCCACTAGCGAAGTGCCCACCGTCTTTGTGCCAGGTAGAGGGGGCGGGGGGATCACAGGGGGCCTAGAGTGAAGAGTCACTAATGCGAACTAAAACGCAGTCGAGAAATAACGTCGACGACTGAGTACAAGTCTAGCCCATACTGTATGAGCATGAGGGGGAATTGGGGGCAAAATTCACCACCAAAATCGAGAGGTCCGGGGGAGGGTCAAGTTGGGCAAAAGTGGAAAACGACACTTTTTAAAAAATTTTTACAAAATTTAGGGTATCCAGAATGTGGCCGGTAAAAAAAATTGCATGGTATGTGTATCGTCTGGCCATAGAACTGAAGCAGAAAAAAATAAGAACTTCGAAAAACTTGAGATTTCTCTGCACGGCAAGACGCCAAGCAATTCGTGTCGTTGATGTTAGCTTTGACTGTTTGAGGAGTGGAATCGTTCAAGCTGTGGCTCAACGACACGCCCGAGTCCGACATCACCATGCATCTGGACACCATCGCCGATCACATCAACATGGTACACTCCATCTCTAACCACCCTTTACTCTTGTCCATAGCACAAATTTAATTGGTGGTTTATCCACCATTGGCGGACCAATGCCAACCCTATTGTAGATATATACTAGATGCACTCCTACCTTCATTTTTGCAGATGCATTATGCATAATATGACAATCTCCCCATTGATTTATTCTTGAAACAAACTGTATTAAACTAAAATTTTCAGACACGCTAAAATACAAAATGCAGCACCCGCCTGGGCTCCATTCCAATAAACACACAGCCCCACAATTGTGAGAAATCTTAGTGCCAAGTCAGGTGTATCGTTATTAAAATACATGTCGTTGTATTGCCAATAATTTGAATATTGCAGCTAAATTACAAGTCTGACCAAAAAATGCTGGACCCTGAGACACCACGAAACACGCGGTTTCATTAGGAAAAGAACGAATTGCAAGGATCAACAGTACAGCAAGTAGTCAGAAAAATCACGCCATCTATTTTGTCTGAGGGTACAGCACTTTCTGGTCAGACTTTAGTTTCAGTTGTGAGCCTGTGAGTCTATTGCAGGTAGCGCAAGACGGCGGTCGAGTGCTGGTGCACTGCGTGGCGGGCGTGAGTCGATCCCCCTCGCTGGTAATGGCCTACCTGATGAAGTATCGACACATGTGTCTCCGAGACGCCTACTACCACCTCAATCGAGTCCGGCCCATGGTGCGACCCAACGTGGGCTTCTGGAAACAACTCATGGCCTACGAGAGGGCCCTGTTCAATCGAAACACCGTACACATGGCCCACATACCAGGCAAGTCGAAACCTGTTGGATGAATGGTTCAGGTTCAGTATGAATCACCATGAATATCAAAGTATTATGCTGAACTGCTTAAAGATGCCCCTCTTTACTGGGACTGCTTCAAAATGTTGATTTCTCAAATAAACAATATGTACATACTCATGTTCTTCAAATTTTAAACGCTTAAAATTTAAAAATATGTAAAATTTCAAAATAAATTTTTGCCCATCAATTTCGCAAGACGCTCAAATTTAAGATATTTAAGAACTGTCAGAGCTGCTGTGGTCGATTCAATCTCATGTACAGCAGACAAGAATATAAAAAAATCAAGATGTTAGTAAGTATATAAGTTAAGTAGCCGCAATGCGTATAAAACATTGATCATTCACTTTCTGCAATTATTTCAGGTAGTGATCAAACGATCCCAGACGTGTATTTGGTGAACGTTCACGAGTCGATCGAGGAGGAGCCGGAGATGGAACAGGTGGAGTCGAGCACTCATCTAGAATCCACTCAGTCTAGTCTCCCGAGCATCATCGACGAGGGCATCGAGGACCTCGATCTAGACGACAGCTACTGCCGAGCCCGGGGGGGTCAAAGGGTCATCGGGCGGGGCCTGGACACCCCGGACACCATCAGCGAACTAGACGAGAATCTAACCACCGACGACGACTCCTTCCTGGGTCTAGACTCGGGCTTAGACGACGCCGGCAGCAGCCTATCCAGTCCGTCCAGCCGACTCAGCTCCAGGCTTAGCTCATCCACCACCAATTCGGAAAGCGAAAAGGCCACTGCTGACTCCAATGTCATCATTAGCGATGGTATACCCGCCTCCCTATGAACCCATGCTGCCGGCGTCAACCGAAGGTCAAACTACTTTAGGAGATTATATATCAGAGTTATTAGGGATGATTCTCAGCTGTTAGTTTCTGAATTAAGACCTAAATTTTGAACGGTAAATAATGGCATAAAATAGTGGACTCAAAAATAGTTTTTCATGGTGGTTTTCTGAAATCCGAAATCCGAGTTAACGACATAAAAATATTCAACTATTATAAGTACATCATTTATTTTAAGAGTTTGACCTATAAAGAATTAGTATTTGTACTAACTAACTAATGACCTCTATGTTTTTATAACTGCGGTTTAATGAACTGATCCATACCTACTTATTTTTCATTAAATCCCACATATAGACATCCATACGAAAAACCAAACCAATTTCGCAGCTACAAAATTATTGATTCTAACTCAATTTGAATATTTTCTAAACATAACGGAGACATAATATGATCCCAGAACAAATTCTGACGCACCACAAAGAAGTAATGAATCATGGATCGGACTTCATACTGACAAGCATGAGCCAGCTATTAGCATCTATCCATCCTCAGTCCGATTTAACGGGTTAGACAAATGGCTAATAACACAACGTCAAGTAAACAAAAAATACGAAACGCCCCCAAATTCATAACCCTAACTGCAAGTGCAGTTTACCAAAGCTAATCCGTTAAATCGTCGTTTGCATAAATACCCAGATTCCCACGAATTCTGTATGGCTAAAACTCGACCCTCACCAGAAAATAAGAGAGAAAATAATTCAATTTTTAATAAAACAACAAAGTAACCAAAACGCTGCAATTTCATTGATCCGACCATTTTATGTCTGAGGTGAGAGTGAGGCTTATTGATGTTGTATATACAGTTTACCATTTTTATACGTGTGTATATATACGGGTTGTGTTCGCTATATCATGTTAACTATATACCTTAATATATTATGAGACTACTTTCTCTATTCAATAATTTCCGATGTAGGACTAAAAACAAATTAACAATTTACAATGACAACATAAATCTATCCAAGTTATGACTAACTTAACTATTTTCAACTATTTATTTACAATATTAGTAAATTAACAAATACTTTCTAAAAGATGGTATTCATAAATGTAACGATTTGTACTTTCATAAAAATTAAAACGCGTATAAACATGTTTTTTTGCTACACTTGTAAAATAAATTTATGATCATGTAACGAAATTTTTTTATGTTTCTATATCATTTCTTATTGTCGATTTGTATATAATATACCCGGTTAATGAATAAACGGTGCCAATCTGTGTTAAATTCAGTAATCTAAACCGATAAGAATAGTGTATGTGAATATGACGTGATAATTAGTGTTAAGCAAGAGTGATATTTGGAATGCGCCTAATAGTGATTTAACAAACCTATTCCTAACACGACATTTGATTACGTACTTTATAACATACCTATATACACTACATATAAATACACTGGCATAGTGGTACATCCCCTAATAGCAGTCAAGAATAAGACGGCAGCGGTATCATTGCTTATACCTGGTTCAAAACATTCAAATATAATCGGAACACATCATAAAAAGCCGGGGGAAGAGAAGACCTCAAAAATTTCGGAGTGGGTCCAGCTATTCAGTGCCCTTGATTTTTTCACGACGGTCATCGTGGGACGGAATATTATATTGATTATTGCTACTTGCTGTGAATTACGATAATACCTAGTCATTTTGGCCAGGTTACACTCTCTCGCTGATTGGACATTATTAGACGCTTCCAGACAATCTAGTTCTTAAAACATTTTAATCTGCCATGAACTGAATACTGTAAAATCAATCGTTTACAGCTGACTCCTTCGCTGTACTAGGATGTCAGGAGCAGGACTACAGAGTGAGCACTAAGAGTACACAATAGACTTATATTACTGGAATCCTCTGTTTGTCTTACTCCTACTACTCAAGCCAATGACTTACTCGGCGGCCCAGGCAAACTGCTTCTGACTGACTGGACACAATTCTTCGAACACATCACACGACTCAGGGGACCAATCTAAATATAACATAATATAATATATTGCTTGTAAATTTGTAATCACAGACTTACACATAGCGGAACGGGTCTGGGGAATGGCAAGCCCCCCAGCCCAGATTTGAGATTTCGAGACAACCCCTCCCCCTTCGGATTTAACACATCGGGACAAGCACCCATGCTTCAAAAATAACCAAAAAGTTAAAAAAAATCGCTAAAATTATCTCAATTTTGCCAAAATTTTCTACAAAAATCTCAATTGTTTGCGTTTTTTTCGGTACGAGCGTCCCAAACGTCAGGACAAGCCCCTTCTCCTAAAATTTCAAAACTTGACTCATTAGATCTGAAGTCATTTGTTGAGAACACAGCTAATCTGATGTAACCAAACGAAACTTAATTCACTCCAGTTCTCATTCTTCAAGACACATTACAAAGCGGCACAAAAAGGATTAATAACAACTAATGATTCGGTAGTTTCTCAATACTTAAATTATTAACTGAAGTTATGATGCGTACGAGACCAAAATTAATATCATTCAAAAAGTAAGGTGGCAATCAAGGTTTTACACACTTTATATTTTGTTAATCAGTGCTCTAAAGGACCAACTGTACCATTACCTTCAGGTGAGTCATTACCGTCAGCAGTGAGTATTTAGGACAGCGAAACGGACTAGTCGGTAATTCTGACAAAACGGCCTCTGAGTGCCAAATTAAAAAATGATGTGGTAGTGTTTTGCAAAAAATCAACACCCACCTTCATCATAAGGAATGGTACCAAACAGTTTGCAAACAACAGCTTGACGAGCTTCTTTGCCAAATCTACAAAATAAGTATACAAAAGTCGTCAAAAACAATAAACACAGCTATATCCAATATCTACTGAGTCTGAGACTACTACTATAGATGCACGTAGGGGTGGGTATCCACCCTCTCAGACAGCAGGCACATCCCCCCTCTGATGGCTAAAAAGTGCTCCGAAAATGAGTTACAAACCGAAAAATTATATAGCTACAAAAAACCAGGGACCATCCGCACCCCCCACGGTGTCAGGCAGCCCCCTCACCGATTGCTCCCGTGCATCTATAGTGACAATAATTGCAATGGATAACAAATGCAAGCAACCCACAAATTAATGCTCCATTAAATACCAGGGCGCAGTGGGATATCCCCCATCAGTCCCACCTGGCTTCCAAAAACCACATTCTGTCCAGGGGCACATATTCGCAGTGGCCATAGTCCAGGTATCCCACCATGATCTCCCGGCGGGGACTGTTGTCCTGGGACATCACGTCGCGACTGCAGCGAAGGGCACGCGCTCTAAAACACACAACCCAAGCAATGAGGAAGAAAAAGAAGAATATTGGGGGATTTATTGTTTAACACACCTCATTCCTAGAGAATTTTCAAACTTTAGGCTGAATTTGATGAATTGGGAAGGTATTGGAAAGTATAGAAATTTTGGTCCGCCATTTTTAGGACTCCAAAACGAAGTTGCTGTTAGGCTCGATTCATACTTACAGCCGTATGTCCGTTCTGCCGACAAAATTAGGAAATAATCACGCCACAATCTGATCTTATACACTATTAGTGACGTGATTAATTCGAAATTTTGCCGGCTGAACAGACATCCGGCTGTAAGTGGCCTTAGCTGGTAGACTGTATCGCAGATGCAAACAGTTTGCATACGTTCGCACTGTGGTCCGCAAGAAATAACCTTGAATTGATCCCTGTAGAATACCTGAGAAATCGAGAATTTCCATCCCGCGATATTTTCTCCACGCAGACGAGCGGGGGCGTGGTCTCAGCAAGCGCCGTTTCGAAAAACCGAAGCGCATGGCGGTTATTCGCGTTGCCATAAAAATTGGCCAAACTATTCTCCAGATTGTTCAAGATTTCTTCTGCAACACAAACGGCGTACAAATACAAGTAACTGCAATAAGTATATAGCTTATTTCTAAAAGTTGACGACAAGTTTTAAAAAATTGACTACGCTTACGTTCCAAAACAACAACAACAAAATAAAACAAAATTACTCCAAAAGTAGAAGATTTAAAAATGAACTACGCATGAATTATTTAAGTTCTGTAAGACGCCGCAAGCGCAAGTTTCCTAGCAAACATACCAGCTGCTATATAAATAATACAATGCATATTATAGTGTACTTAAAATCATCAGTTACGTAATCCGTTTCATCAAAAACCGTACCAGAATTTCGCGACTCCAAATGAACAAAGAATCGTCCGGGATTAAAGTGTTGCGTGATCACAATCCCGGGGAGCTGGGCGTGATCTGGGATTCGCAGGACGGGGGGTGCGATCTCGGTACAGTATCTCAGTGACCCCTGCAGCGCGTATCGCGTATCTTCTCGGCCCCCTGCAACAAAACTTAGTTTTACGAAACAGACTGCGAAAACGACTCCAACCACATTTCAACGACAACAACCACCACTTTTTATATCAGTTTTCTTTGTAGCAAAACCTGGGTTGTTTTCGTTCGCAAATTTGCTAACGGTTCGAAATTATGTTGCAAAGTCGTCAATAAATTACGCCATATAACGGTTGTTATGGGAAATTTTAATTTTTTGCTATTCTTTTTTAAAAAAATCTTATAAAAAAATTTGGAATATTATCTTAAATATATACGTGACAGGTTGTCAGAATGCCAGATACCAGCACCAAAAAGTTAAAGCCACAAAGTTGTACGGGTCTGGACTCTGGAGGGGAGGGACGAGGCGGAAGCCGACAGAATTCAATTGTACCCAATTGGGGACGTAATATTATCAGAAAATTTTTCGGCCATCCCACAAAAACCAACGCGGTGATATTGCAGTGCACCTCTCCTGTAAAATAAATAGCAATTTTTCGCAAACGCAAAATATTTTTCGCGCCAATTTTTTTGGCAATTGCGAACGCACAAAAACTGAGTCATTTTACTTTTGATTGCGCAATTTTAGAAGATCGCCTATTTTTCAAAAACGATATAGAAATGCTTAATGCGTTGTTGCGTCGTCAACATTTATGTGATTTCTATGTAAACTTTGCGATCACAGATAAAGAATTTCTGACACACCATTGTAAAGGTCAGTCCCAAAGCATGTCTCTCACTTTTAAAAATATACCTGCGTAGATTTTTAGAGGATATATATACATATATTATAATGACTACAAAACTAATTATTTTACAAAATACGTCCAATTTTGATGCGTCTTCAAGCTAAATTCTCCGTAAATTGACTGATAATTAAAAAAGTAAAAGAGATGCCGGGGGGGGGGTGGGTGTTTGTTTTGAAAAAATTGAAAAGGTTAGGGCTAAAGAAGAGACAAAAAGAAAAAAACCAGAATATAAAAGGCACAGCCTAGTGGTAAAGCGGGTGAAAATAGATTTATCCTGGCATTGCAAACACGGGGGGGCGCCAGGACAAAACAAAACTTCGATGTGGGAAGAGAAGGGAAAGAAATGGGGAAAAAAAGAAATAAAATAAAAACTAGAGAATACAAGGATCTTAACAAAACGGCGGGGGGGGTTCTTTTTCTTTTTTGCTTTGCCAGAGGGGTGGGGGAGAATTTAGGAAGAACGAAAAAAAAGAAAGCGGTTAAAAAACGAAGGGTAGAGAAAAGGGAAGGAGAAGCGAGGGGTGGGGGGGGGCCCAGGGGAATCGGGGGATGCATTTTGGGCAAAGGGTCAATTGGAGACGTATCGGGAATTCTTCGGAAACCTAGCTACATCACCCAAGCAGCGCGGCCCGAGAGGTGTGCAAGTGTGTCGGGAAGAAAGCCCCAAAAAAAAGGATTTAAGAAGTGTCAAAAACCCTACCAACTGTCTAATAGGTAATCGCATGATTCAGAACTGTTTAAGTGAGGAATAATAGAGCTTTGGTTAAGACGCAGCGCGGGGAAAAAGATAACCAAAAGTCCTTTACGAACCAAAAGGCTCGGTGCGCAAAACGAAAGTCGGACAGAGCCGATTGGCGGAATGAGTCTGAGCTCTAAGGGATTGCAGACATTAAAAACCGCCTAATGAGTAGTTGCATCAAGGAAGTCGGACGAATTGAAACTGACATTTATTTGGGGTCAAGACAGAGTTATATAAAAGACAGAGCAGTAAAAGGTAAAGTAGTGCGCGGACAAGAGAGAGTATACTCAAGTGGGGGGCTGGGGTGGCAGCTGTCCCCACAGGAGAGGAGACACGATAATGTACCTATGTGTTCTACAAATTTGTAATTTGGGCACGTAGGCCCTTAACAACAACGGTTAAGTTTATTTAAGCGAACATGTTAAACTAGTCTAGTGTTAGTATTAGCAAAATTAACTTAATCCTATGCAACATCGCAAAACAGAACTACACTTTGTCCAACCCAACTTTCTGGGCCCTCTTTTGCACCTTCACCACGTGTACAGATTGACAGAAATAAACAAAGCGCAAACAGGAAAACTACTGAACACTAAACGACCACAGATGTGTAGGGGTCAGGGGGGAGCAAGCACCCCCCGCCCCAGATTTGCCCAATAGGGACAAGCCTCCCCCCGCTTGACACTGATAAAAAGTGCCCGAAAAGTCAAAAATTGCCCCAGATCGCTGTAAAATGCTTTAAAAATAACCGAAAAGCTAAAAATCGCTACGAACATCTAAATTTTGCAAAGAATTGCCCATTTTTAGGCAAAAATTGGAAATTTTTGCGTTTTTATCAGTTCAAGCGCGCCCGAACCGTCGGTACAAGCCAACCCTAAAATTTAGAAAAATTCGGGACAAGCTCTTTCCTAGACCGAGACCCCGTGTACATGTATATATGTAAACGAAGCAAATAAGCAGTAACAAAAACAATTCGGGGGGAAATGACTTTTCTACGGTAAACAATGCTTCAACATTTACGCGTTACAAATCAAAACCACAAACTAGCAGGTTTCTGGGGGCCTAAGCCCCCATAAACAAATTTAAAGTTTGTTTAAATTTTTAGCCAGAATTTGGTCAACGGATGACGTATCAGATATTTTTGCCGACAGGAAAATTAAACGAAAGATGAGAGGCGGGAGCGTCACAGCAGACATTGTATTACACAAGTGCAGCATAATGTACTCGTATATATCAGTATAGGCCGAAAGATAATAAACAAAAAATAGTGGATACTGGATAGTAATAAAAAAACAGTAAGCCACAGTTTCGCAGAGATCTGGGGGCGGCTGCCGCAGGAAAAAGGACAAATTACGTAATTTTAGGCCAAATTTGGACAACTGAAGACGTATTGGAAATTTTTTCGGCCAGGCAATAAAAAATTGTGTGAAAATTCACTGGGATAAAATTTCGAGGGAATCTCCCCTCATCCCCCCAGGGTATTCCCTTGCAAATAAGCATATTAATCACTTACAATACCAGTAGTTCACTAACCATCACGAACAAAACGGCCAAAAACAGACAATAAGTACACACAAAAAATTAGTACTATATACAGTGACACTTTCTATTCGCCCCATCGTCGATCACTTATGCAATTATAGGCTTAACTAATTTTTCGAATTTTGAGATAAACAAAAGCAATGAAAATTTGGCTTTTCTGACAAACCAACTTTTTTTAACCAATTTCTGAAACTTGGTCGAGATACAACTCAAAGTACATAACCAACCGTATTTTGAGGCGTTATTATATACATATTCTCACGGACCCACTTTTCTCAAAATGTTTATTTATAAGTTTGTAAATATAATAAACAACGCTCTCTAGTCTGTTGCAAAAATTCACGGGAAAAATTCAATTTTGGCATTCTTGATCAAAAGTAAAAACTCATGATGCCGCCCCCCCCAGCCCAACCCCCTTATGTGAGATGTAAGCGAAGAGATATCTGAAAATCTGACCAAAAGTGGGTAAAAACGGCAAATGGTACTTTTATCGCAAATTTATCAAAATTTATAAGTTGGTCGATCAGTGGGTGGAGACCCCCCCAAAAAATTGACTTTTTAACATCCATATAACTATATATCCTCATATCATATAGCATCCATCCATAATTATATTATTTCATCCCAGGGTTTTTTTTTCAAAACGGCCGATGCTCAATTCATGCTCATTTTTAAAATTCGATGCTCATTTTTAAATTCGAATGCTCAAAATTTTGTAACGTTTTTTGAAAAGCTTTTTGCACTTTTGCATGCCAAAACGACATGTATGTATGGTGTTGTCTTTTGCGTACAAATAAAAGCACTCACTACTGAGTAAAGACCACACATGTGGCGCTGCGGAATTGTGGGTGGGGAGTCGTCGACAGGGAAGAAATGGGTTTAAGCAAATAATTTTAACTGAAAAATTTATGGGGGTTCAGGCCGGTCTGCGAGCAGGGGTGGACGCGGGTCGTGGGTACCCGCGGGTTGGGTTGGGTCGGAAAATTTCAGCCGCGGGTACCCCCTTCAGGCTGCGCGGGTCGAAAGAATTTTTTCCGACCCGCAAAAACTGAAAAAACCACTACTACTGACAAAATTTGGCCTAGAAATTAAAAAATTCTTAAAATTTTTTTCCTGGGGGCTGCCGCCCCCGGACCCTTGCAAACTCTGTGGTTTACTATTCATTGTTATTAATTTTCATCAAAGCTTATATATGCCTGTCTGCAAGAGTGCATTATGCTGCATTTACTTGTGTAATATACTGTCTGATATGAAGTTCCCATCTTCTGTTTTCAATTTTCCTGTCGGAAAAATGTTTTGATACGTCTCCAGTTAACCAAATTTGTCCTAAAATTGAAAAAACCTCCATTTTATCTGGGGGCTGCGGCCCTCGGCCTCAGGCCCAGACCCCCGCAACAGTGAGTTTATTTAATATAAATGACCAAATTTACATTTCGTTATGTAAGCCACTTCGCCAATAAGTGTAAAAAATGAAAGGATTCTGGTGGCTGACGGCCCCGGACAACGCAATAGTGAGTTTAAACAAGTGAGCAAAAAAGTGGACAAGGTGCGACCCCCCCCCTTATCAAAATCCTGGCAACGCCGAGTGGTTGGTCAAAGCGGGTCGCGGGTCGGGTTTTACGGCGCAGGTTGGGTCGCGGGTTAATTTCAGTCAAAGTAGATGTAGAAGGGTCTAGAGACGACAGCCCCCATAAAAAAATGAAAGATTTTTTAATTTTTAGACCAAATTTGGTCAACTGGAGATGTATAAGACATCATTTCCGATAAAAAACATTAAAAAAATGGGAACTTCACATCAGACATAAACAGATAGATACTATTTGGACATGCAAATGTAGCATTATATATGAACTAATCTCTATATACTTGCATAGGCTTTGATGAAATAAATACCAGGGAATAGTAGAAGCGACAGAGTTGCAGGGGTCTGGGGGCGGCAGCCCCCAGGAAAAAATTTTATAATTTGTGTATTTGTAGGCCGAATTTGGTAAATTGGAGACGTATCAGAATTTTTTTCGGCCGAGCAAATAAAAACCAATAAAACCCTTGTGTAAAAATTCATTCTCCGGGAAAAAATTTCGGAGGGGGAACTCCCTCCCACTGGGTACGCCCTCGCTTGGCTACGCCCTTGTCCTGATATAACGACCCTATGTACTTGTTACATAAACTGAAATAAACTATTATACAAGCATAAGGTGATGAATAGCAATTTAGGGTTTCGTATAATATACTTGGCGCCTTAGAAACAGTTTCAAGGTTCAGAAATACCCGAAAAAAATTTCCGACCGACGAGAAAAAAATTTCCGACCGACGAACGAATCAAAGGGGGGACCCTTGTGTAAAATATGACGTCGGAATTTTTATTTGACAGTTTCTCAAGTTTTACTCCTGATGACGTTTTTGGGCAATAGCAACAATGCTCAGTTGATGCTCATTTTTATTTCTCAATGCTCATTTCTATTCTCCAATGCTCAAATGAGCACAAATTTGAGCAAAAAAAACCGTGTTTCATCCCTTTAAAACCAAAACAAAAGCCACATCTAACCCTCATAGTGAGCCAATCCAGCCACCAGATCAGCCAAGAATGTTCTGTCATTAAGAATTCGCTGGGCGTCCTGTTGGCTGTTGACAGCGGGGGCCCGGTTGGGTTCCTGGCGCCCCCCAGAGGCTCCGGGCGGGGGGTCGGACCGCAGCAGACTGTCAGGCGTCACCCGCTGGGGGTTCCCCGGGTCGGAGTAGATCGATCCGGTCTCCTGTCGATCCTCCGCATACCCGTTCATCGACGCATGATTGCTCTCCGCTAGAAAAAAAGAAAATATATATAATGGTTAAAATGTAGGCCGGCTCTGAGTATAAATCGAAACTAAGACCAATTGTAGCCATACAATTCGAATGCAGACATCAAAAAAGTCACATGTGAAACGACAGTCAGCCCCCCCCCCCTAATTTGGTACGCCACACTAAGCAACTAAAGTCTGACAAAAAATAGTTCCTCGAAACATGTGCATTCGTTATGAAAAGAAAAGATTTTGACTATCACGAGTGCAGCAATCAGTCGCAGAGGTCGTGCCACTAAAATCAGGATGTAGCACAACCAGAAATGCACGGGGGGGATGCCCGACCCCCGGCGGAGATAAGGTGGTCCTGGTTGTTATTCGATTTCTCTCGAAATTAGGAAAATTTGCACTTTTTCGTTTTTAACTTAATTTTGGGATACTTTTTTGGCAGCGGCCGGAAAATTTTTGCGATCTTTCGAGTTTTTAATTAATTTTTGTACACTTTTCCGGCAATCAGAGGGGGGAGTATGAGCTTGCGGGGGGGGGGGGGTGTCTGGTGCCTGAGGGGGGGGGGGGGGTGCCGACTCCCCGTATTTTGTTGTCAAACTTTAGACTATCCTGATCCTCACTGAAGCCATCAACTGACCGTGCGACGGGTGAGCACTCAGATCCGGCGGGCCCGGCGAGTGTCCATTCGTCAAACCACCAGCGCCACTCTAAAACACAAATAACAAACATTCAACGTTTAAAAACATGACGTAATATACAACCAGAATTGCTGTCCGGCCAGTGCATTTTGGTCTAGGGCTCACTTTTAGGGCCGACTCCGCTGTCAGTTCGCACAGAAACACGGAACTAAAGGTGTATATAAGTATCAATTATTAATTATTTAGCATATTTCTTAATTTTACCGGCTGAACGGACGAACGGCTGTAAGTATGAACTATGAATCGCCTCGAATCTCTTAAATTCACAAGATTTTGAAACATTTTTTCCAAATCTCTGCGTTTGCAGCGAACTGCACACAGTAAAACCGACTGCCCACAAAATACTGTTAGGTGCTGGCAATAAAAAAATACCTGCAACTGCCACGCTTGGATTTTTTCAAAGTCATCGGGTGGTTCTTGTGGGCACTGAAAACGAAAACACTGAACACCCCCTTGCATACTTTAAAATCATCAAAAACACCATTTTCCCTTAAAACCGTAGTTTGAAAACTGAACTCATCAATAATTATACTACAAATTAATGTCGCACCGCACAAGGTCTACTATGACTGAAAAAGCTGGTTCAAATTCAGATGGTTATGAGCCGATTCAGACGCATTCAGTCTTAAGACCGAATCAGTACAGACAAATCATCAAACTTACAGCCATCAGATCGTCGGCTTGGACTGGAAAAAATCGAATGTCCTCTGGCGGTGCCGTCTTCATTTTGTACTTGCGCACCAATTCTTCGTTCAGCGAATACTTGTCTCGGATCTCGTGACCATTCTCGTAGCGGCTGTAGGGCACCAGCAACTCAACCTAAAACAGGAAATGATTAATATAAGGATGACTGTCAGATTGACACGAGAGTTAGCACCACACAAAGTGACAGTCACTAATTCTGAATACCCTCCATTCTATTACAGAATGAAAGTCATTGAGCGCGAATTTTAGAAATAGTATATTCACAGTTTCACACTGGAGAGTTAACTTTTCTCAGCTGTTCAAACAATTATCATCACCGCACCATGTATATACTCAAGAAAACAATGCCAAAAAGTATTCCTGCTCAATGTTATTAGCGCTGTAGTCTGTAGAAGCGTGACACATTATTGGCCTAAAACTAAATGAGCTGCAAGCAACTAACAAGAACCTACATTTCCAGTATTAACGAAACCAGGTCATTCCATAAGCCACATCAAGAGTACATAATGGGGAGAGTATGACACTTAGCGACTCCATATTATCAAGAGTACATAATGGGAAGAACATGCTACTTGACCATCGAGTGTTAGCAAGAGTACACAATGGGAAGAGTATGACACGCACCACGTGGACCCCGTTGGGTAGCCGGCGCACGACCTTTGCCTGGAAGGTCTGCTGCCCCGCCGCGTCGCTGTCCTGCTGGAACCTGAGCTGGGCCTGCTTGATGACCATCTGCAGGAAGCCCTTCTCCTTGGCCGACCACCGCTGCCCATCCTCCGGGGCCAGGCCGGCCAGGTGACACGGGCTGCACTGCCAGGGATGGTGGAGCTCCGCACTGGGCACTAACTGGTACAGCAGCTCGCTCGAAACCTGAAAGATCACAAAAATAGGGCATCTTAAAGTGGGTGATCAGAGAGCCTATCATATAAAAAAGGGGGTTGGGTTATATATGCTTACTCTGAAGGGAATGAATCCTGAAGTCTGAATAAGCCTGAAGCCTAATCTGAGGACAAATAAGGCAAACCAGAAACTGTGTAACCGTCATAACTGTCATACAACAGGTACAAAAGATCACCCACTTTAAAGAATTCACAACAATCACTGCACGCCGGCAACAGAGCGGTATGGCTTCTAGGGCACTAGACGGCCTGGATTCACAAAAGGTATTTAAGTTTAAACTCGGTATACAACATTCTTTACAAATAAACGAGAACATCGTAATGAAAAATTCTATTGTGTACGTCATTAGATGACCGCGAGTACGATTTAAGGGTGTCGCGAAAGCAGTCGACTTTGCGTGGCTGTACAGCTTGTTCAGTAAAATGTTTGACACTGTTCTTTCTATATATTTTCAAAGTATTTGTTAAGTAGCCAAGTTCAACAAAATTGGTCCAGCATACAATTTGCAGTCAACTCGCAAATTCGGAAAACTGACGTTTTAAAAACCAATTCACATTCGATATTCCGTCACAATTATCAATTTATTTGTTTAATTTGTTTATACAGACATAAGCACATATAGATGCTGTAGCTTACGCACACAAAATTTAGTGCAAATTGGTTCAGTATCTGTTGAGTTATACTTTATATAGTTAGCTATATCTATATCTTTAGTCATACTATATATTATTTTGAACACTGTGAAACTGTAAAACTGTGAGGCACGCACATTAAGAATGAGAAATTGTGAAAAATCAAAAAGCTTATTTTGAAATCCACAGAAAAATGTATATACCTTTATTTTTCTTTTTTCGTATGTGTTGAAAAAAATTGTGCGTCGACATATGTGTACTTCACAAGCAGGCCAATCTGATATCACCCTCGTTTTGCTGATCTTTTATACCCCTTTTGTGTGATACAAATAGCGATTGGTCCAAGATATTTACTTATGTCGGTAGTCTTGGGTCAGGCAGTGATTATTTGGTACCATACAATATTGTACTAGTTGCTCAGTTACCATAAAATTTCAAAGCAAAAAGCTCTTTTTTGCAAACTATGAGCAAAACTGCTTTGGCGACACTACCACCTTAAACTTAAGTTGCGCATCTTTTGTGAGTCTCACGACCCGAGGTGTTCAAAAGTGGGCATCTACTGATTTCTTGGAAGCAACCTCCTAAGCTACTTTAGCAACAGTGGATTTGCCTTCTTGAGTATCGTGAGGACAGACCATGGGACATTCCGAGGGAAAAAGTTTGGAGGTGTAAAAGTTGAAGTGGGGGTGAAAAAGGCAAAGCATCCGCGGACTTAACGTCCCAATCTGAAGCGGCTCAGTCGCCACCATACATGGGCGTGGGGGGAATTGTGTGTCCCCAGAATGTTTTAAAGGTAGATCACGAAGCAAAAAAAACGCCGGAAAAGTTGCTCCGCACCCCCCCCCGGGCTCCCTCCTTGGCTGCACATGCGTGGCTACCAACAATAACGGCTGTCGCTGCTGATCCCCAATGAGTCACCCCCCTGGCGTGGACATACCCAAGCACTGTTGCCATAGTCAATGTAGAGGACTTTGGCCCAGCTGGTCCAGACGTTGGTGGCCAGCTGGAGGATCCGGGCCCGGAAATAGCGGACGCCGTCCATGCTTTGGGCGTCAAAGAAGGGCGCCGAGCAGTACTGGCCGGGGCGGGGGTCGCGCAGGAACCAACTGCTCTCGCCACTGCCAATGATGCGACTGTAACAATGGCAACAAATTAAAGTCTGATCAAACAGTAGTTGCACCACACTGGAAAAAATGAAACATGTGATTTCGGTACGAAAAGAATAGCTTCTGCTGACTATCAAGAGTACAGCAAGTAGTCGCAGACGTCATGCCACTAAAATAAGCAAGTGGCGCATCTATTTTTTTTGTCAGATTATAGCCGCCATACACTGTACGGACTAAATTATCGACATGAATAAAATGAACAGGATCAACAAATATACATGTATAAGGGGGTGGGATGATGGGAGTCTTTTTCCCAAATTGAGGATCTGTAGGGTATGGTCCTAAAATTCTGAGCGGGTATGAAGGGCACTTTTTGAATATTTTTAAAATTGACTGCATTTACATTTTGGTGGATGCGGGAGGCTAATAAACACATTTAGCCACAGGGGCCCCCATTAAATATTTAGACCCCCGTTCACATGTCAGTCAATTTCTCAACATAGGATCAGCAAAGTTACAACATGTTACACAAAACCTTATCATCATAAACTGTTGCTACAGGCCCCTCACTTGATTTCCTCGTCGACGGCGTCAGTGCGTTCGCAGGGGATGGCGTTCTCCATCATGAGCCAGCAGTCGGAGGGGGACTCCACGTGGCTAATGTTCACGTTCAGGGGGGTGCCGGCCGGGTGGCCAATCAGGCACGGGCCCTCAAAACAAAAACAGGCCAATCAGGGGTAAGCTCGATCATACGTGTGGAACTGTGTACATGATAAACTAATCGTGTACACTGTTATAGGCCATCGTGGCCAAAAATAGGATTAAAACTGCATAAATTTGATAGAAATGCCCATATTTAACAGCAAATTTTGCAGAAATGTTTCTTTCCATTGTACCGGGGCTCAAAACTTGCTTGCCCCCGAACCGAATTTAAAATTCTGGGGGGGTCCCGACCCCCCCAGACCCTCCCGTGTTAAACTGTTGTTCATGGTAACCGAATTCCGTTTTGTGATACTGAATCGCTTAGAATTTTAAATGGTATTTAAAGCCGTATAATATCTCAGTGTGTCAATTGCCACTAATGTGTCAGCAAATACATAACGTCCATACGATTTACACGGTTGCCATCTGTGTACCCTGTTACACGGATACACACGTTCGCAAACTCTGTGTGTGACAGACCAACTACAGCACCAGGGGGTCTCTAACTTTTGGCAGCAAAATATCAATGATAAAACTCACATTTCCATTTTCCTCCAAAGGGGGGCCACCGCCCGGTCCTCGCCAACCGAAGTCGGGCTCCGGCTCCTAAAACACAAAAACTGTCGTTCACCAAACCAACACAAAATAAAGGAGGCTCATACTGATCCGAAAGGTCAACAGGGACAGGCATCATAAGCACAAGTTGTTATCAAAATACTCTTTCTAAAAATTAACATCATTCTGCCTAAGTTTCTATGACGACAACTTCACTTATGAGTTCTGATGAAATTTTCTATTTAAATTTTTATAGTCTTGTTGTTCTCTAAGGATGACTTCAAGGACAAACAAGTCGGGTGACATCAACGGGTTGCCGACAGTGGGTAGAGGACCCTCTATTCTAAGCAAAGGACCCTCTATTCTAGGTAGAGGTCCCTCTGTTTGTGTTCCGGGGCCCAAATTACCCCTAGGGACGTCAAAATCCCAATTTCGAAAATTTGACCCCTGAGGGCCCCCTGGGCAGGGTGCCCTAGGGGGGTCATGGAAGGGTCCAGAGGGGTCCTAGACGAAAATGGACCTCGGATTCGTGTTCCGGGGCCCAAATTACCCCTAGGGACGTCAAAATCCCAATTTCGAAAATTTGACCCCTGGGGACCCCCTGGGCAGGGTGCCCTAGGGGGGTCTTGGAAGGGTCCAGAGGGGTCCTAGACGAAAATGGACCTCGGATTCGTGTTCCGGGGCCCAAATTACCCCTAGGGACGTCAAAATCCCAATTTCGAAAATTTGACCCCTGGGGACCCCCTGGGCAGGGTGCCCTAGGGGGGGTCATGGAAGGGTCCCGAGGGGTCGTAGACGAAAATGGACCTCGGATTCGTGTTCCGGGGTCCAAATTACCCCTAGGGACGTCAAAATCCAAATTTCGAAAATTCGACCCCTAAAACCCACTTTTTACACCCCCTAATGGCTGAAACATAAACCCAACAGGTTTCGTCCATACACACCAGATCCAGTTTTCAAGGTCACGTGACCCGGCCCCCCGAGGGGCCACGAGTCCATCAAGTTGGGGGGTGCAAGTACTCAAGGGGGGGACCCTTCCACCAAAGTTTGGTTCATATCCATAAAGCATTTCACACAAAAAAGTGGCAACATAAGAAGCCAAAGGATTAATAATATTTACCTAACCTATACTATCTGAATTTGTTTGAAAAAAAAGACATTGATAATAACTCAACTTGTGCTTTACGCACAGAAACCGTTTTTGCGTCGTAATACAGCTAATTATCACACCAAAAATTTTTCTATTAGAAACTTTTTTGTACTATTTACCGTTGACCCGTTATAATAATTTAAAAACGTTTTGCGCTACATGAAATCGTACTGTGGTTATCTTCCGATCGTAACAATAAAATTTTGTCAATTCATTCCTAAGCCAAGTATGTATTCTAACAAAGAATTGTAGCTGTAATAGTCGCCAGACTCACAAGTCAGCAATTTGGCTGAACCACGAAGAAAGAATCGCCAATAACAAAATAGCGGAGGACTATGAACTTCCATAAAGGTGTGGGAACGTGGTTAAAAGATTTAATTGAAGTCAATGAAGACTGACGCTATGTGCTAACATATAATGGAAAACAGTAAGGGTATAACTATGGATCAATTATAAAGTGATGCAAAAATGTGAATACTGACATTAGAGTCACCACTGTGCGACAGATGGACTTTAGTTTCAACAGCTAAGTATATTGATATATATATATATATATATATATATATATATATATATATATATATATATATATATATATATATATATATATATATATATATTCAAAATTTAGGTCAATAAAATTTTGCATATAACTGACGAGTAGATACCAAACCTTTTTAACCAATGTAAGCGTACCTATATTAGGTTGAACAATAAAATTTCCGTTAACGATTCTTTGGCGCTAATAAGCAAATGTATTGTAGCTCAGAAAGTGTGTTACATTGGTTAATGGTGTAGTTGTTGTTACATTGTTACATGTAGTTTAGAGTGCAATGAGCGTTTTTGAGATCAGTCAGCTATCTTTCGTGCAGCTTCTGCTCGCCACACATTTATACATAATCGACATAACCGCTGATTGTGCTAAAAAGACTAAAAGACTTTTCATCACTGTTTTCAATTGTCAGCGATTCAATTGTTATATAGGTACATACCTGCAGAATGTTTTAAGCAGAAGCGAAATATAGTATATTGCTTTAGTGCAGGTAGAGGGTAAAGTGTCTTACTCTTCTTCTTAAGTGAAAGTGATGGACTACAATTAAGAGTGCTTAAAAGGGAAGAGTATGACACTCTTTTCTATTCCAGCTATTGGGCTGAAACGATGCTCCTGCCGAAATAGTCTTTTGCAAGTTGATTCATGTGCCAGATTACGTATCGGGCTAACTCACACATGGTCGTTTTTCATGTTTTTTTCTTCTTCTCACTCTTCAAAATTAAAAAAAATTTCAAAAAACAGGGCTTCAGTTCAACCAATTAAAACAAAATTACGTTAGTGCCAGTGTGTAAAACTGCAGAGTGTGGGTGCTGAAACTGAGAAATGACCAGAAAGTACTCATTCCGTTACTAGACTTAGCATTAGTAGGTTTAACGCTAATACAAAGGTACAATTTAATAAATACTGTAATTCGGTTCATATACTTCCTAAATATCCCTTTTCTCTCCTAGATACCAAACTGGATTAAACTTCAAAAGGACAAATCATAAAAAGAAATTTTTTTGCTCATTTTTTACTGAATGTAACAGATAACAGATTTGACTAAGATAAATACGACATGTCGAACACTCGAACTAGTCTAAACTAGACGCACTAGACTTGTTACAATATGAACTATCCTAATAATTATGATAATGAGAATAATTCAACTTCTACAAGTCATATAAATATACTGAAAACGCCAAATTGTAGAGAATTCAATTCTGGACTGGATCTGTAACTTTCAAGGCTGTAACACCTACTATCCTTAAGTTATGACGCCAAAACGCCAAACATTTGACGTTTAGGCAGCAAAACATGAAGTAGATCTATTTTCACGTTTTTCGGCAAGTAAGACAAATATAACCCTAATGTTTTTGGTATCATCTGAAAGCTCTTTTTCTGCCCCAACTAACAATGAAAACTAGAACTTTTTACGCGGTACCAGAATAAAGTTATAGCCTAAAGTACGTCAAAATGACGCAATATTTAGCCAAAATATTTTGACGTTTTTCGGCATATAAGTCAGCGGTGACCTATAGCTTTTTTGGTATCAAATGAAAGCTCTAACTCTTAGGTGTCCAACAGCGGAAATTAAATCTTTTTACGCGGTACTTGAAAAAAATTATGGCCAAAACGGTGGCAGTGGTCCAGTAGTATTAATATTTCAAATGTATTTTGACGCTATTGGGAACATGTCGGCCAGAATCTATAGTTTGGTTAGTGTCAATTGAAAGCGCCTGTTCTGAGCTATCGAACTGCGGAAACTAGAAAATTTTTGGTGGAACCTAAAAAAAGTTATTACCAAAACCGTGGTGGCTGAAAAACATCATTATGTGGTCAAAGACGTTTTTCGGTGTATAAGTCAGCGTTAACGTATAGCTTTTTTGGTATCAAATGAAAGCCAGTCTTCTGCCCTATCCAACTTTGAAAACTAGAACCTTTTACGTGGTACCTGAAATGAGTTATGGTCAAAAGTTCTTTTTAGAAAATAATTTTGTTCGAAAAAATTCCTCCGCGACTACTCACACCACAAACGTATCGAACAAAAGTTCGAAAAATTGAAATCGTTATAACTTGCGTCAACGTTGACGTAGAAACACAAAATTGGCAGCATTCAACTCAGAATCGAAAGGGCTTTCCGATGATACCTTACATGACGTTTAAGGACGCAACGGCCAGTCACGTATGACTATTATTTTTATACTGACCATTGGTCGCCGTTTACGTCAACATGCGACATATCATTTGATAGCTCTTGACAAGCGCAAGCAAATAAAACAAATTTCACGTCGATACCGTAACCCTAACAAACGTTATGGCTCCTGGAATTTTTCCCTTTAGTGGACTACCTATAATCACCTCATATGCGATCAAATCGCATTGAAATTTAATTTTAAACAAAATTTGAAAAAAATTTCAAAATTTTTTATTGTCATACAATAACGCACGTCAGCTTCTAGATTTGGTCGAACTAGTCTAAACTAGACGCACTAGTCTTGTAATAATAATTAATATACTTATACTATCCTATTCATAATGATAATGAAAATATCAACTCCATATTAAAATATCAGTTAGAACCATGTGTGGTATTAAGACGTTTAACTTTCGAATCTCGTGCAGCCGCTTGGTTCCAAAGTTATACGCAACGTAAAACGGAGTTATTTGTCTGTTGCTACGAGCACCGTTCAAACGTTGTTACTGAAACCACAGTACTCAGCATCTGTTTCATCAAAATGTCTACAAGAAGCGTTAATGCTTCATACTACACTGCTAAGCTGTGACTTTGAGTTTAAAAGGGCGTAAAATGGAGTTATTTTTCCTCCGCAGAATCCTCCGCGAAAGGCCATTTTTGTAGTTAGTTATTTCTGGAGGTTAACCACAAAAATGGCCACAGCTTTGGCTAGGAACATCGTAGAAAGATGAAAATTACGTCATTGGAAAGACAATTTTTAGCGCTTTCAAATGACATATCACATGATGGCGCAGCTTTCTAAAAAGAGGTCAAAATTTCACATTCTAAATTTTGACGTACGCTAAACGTCACGTCACAGGGTCATGTGACCCATCATTTGAAAGCTCGAACAATTTCCTCTTAAATGACGTTAAAATTATAATTGTATCACTACCGTATCAAAAGCTATGGCCCCTGAAAACTTTTCCTAAAAGGGGCTAATTGTACAGATCACACCATGAGTGATCAAATCTCTGAGCAATTGAATTTAAGCAAAAATTTAAAAAATTTTTGTTCATTTTTCAAAGAATGTAACATAAAACAGACTAAACTAAGATAAATACGACATGGTCGAACTAGTCTAAACTAGACGCACTAGACTTGTAATAATATTAATAATAATAATATTAATAACAGACATTTCAGATACAAAAGGGTTGCCTTTGCTTCGCAACTGGTCGGCAACCCAAAAAGAATATATCAACTACTGGGCGTAAATGTTTTTTAAAAAATAGTAAGTGAAATTGTCTACAAAAGTACAAAGCTAGCTACAGTTGAATTTAGCGCCGGCGAACTTAAAGTTTCACAATAAGATTGATCAGCTTTTACAGAAAACTTCACTGATCTGCACCAGTGCTTAGCTCGAACTCAAACGTGTAACCAAACAACCGCACAGTTGTACTTACGCAAAAAGAAGATATTTTCAATTTCAAACAAATTTCCTCCGTATCTTCCCAACTGCTACACATGCTGCCGATTTGAATTTCAAATCAGTGCAAAAAATTCAACTTCGAAAAGAGTTTTTAAGAATGGCCTTATCAATATATACAAATAACATGTGCACATCTCATGACGAGAAGATACGAAAAACTAGTCAATTAAGGTGGTAGTTGCGTTTTCGAGGTTTTTGTGATTTCTATGTAAACTTTGCGCCACCAGTACTCAAGTTATAAGTGACGACTGAGCATAAATTTTTGGGACAGTATTGTAAAGGTCAAAATCCCCAGGCATGTCTCTCACTTTTTTGAAATTTCACCTGTGGACATTTTTAGAGGGCTTTAATTACAAGAAAATATATTAAATTTTCGGTGCGTTTACTTTTCAGCTATTTTCTCAGTAAATTGACTAGTTATTGAAAAAGTGGGGGACATGCCTGGGGATTTTAAACATGTCAAAAACCTTACCAACTTTCAGCCCCAACAGGTAATCATATGATTCAGAGCTGTGGCGCAAACTTTTTGTAAAAAATTTTAATATTTTGGCAAGGACCTTTCTTTAGTCGCTTCTACTGGAAAGAAAATCACAGGTTAAAATTCAAGACATGGCATACATTTAGGAAAGATATTGTTCTACCTAATGCAAAAGACCGCTTGTGATTTGAATGTGTAAACGCTGAGCTATGGCTTTTTAAAAAAACACCTAAAAACGCAATTACCCCCTTAATCAAAATGGCTTTCTGTAACCAAGTAGTCAAAGTAGGCTACTGAATGCGTTAGTTCTAAATTAACAGACTGCTTCCAACAGCATTCATGTGATTCAAATTAAAAAAACACTTTGCTGAAGCTCTTCTGTCGAATCTCCTAAACACAATCACACTAAGATTAAAGCCTAGTTGAATTTGTCCGTGAAAGGTATATATCCGCGTATCCGTTATCAAAACATTACATCAGCTGCTACATAAAAATAGATAATTTTTAATTCCTTTTTTTGGTGCGCCAGCTAGCCTAACTGACGTCCATGATTGCGAAAAAAATCACAACTGCAAGTCTAACGGACATTCACTCACGGACATGGATAATAGCAATAGTCAGATATTTTTCGCAAATCTTGAAGCTGTTGTTTATGTAAACTAGACAAGGATAAGTTAGTTTAGTCCGGAGGTCAACTTTAAACTTTTTAAAGCACTTAGTCTGAATAAAAGCACAAAATTGCTTCGTTTAGTTCGGTAAAGGAACAATATATAAAATTTGCTCTGATATATCAGTAAAGAGTCTGTCACAATCACAGTTTAACACGGGGGGGGGTCTGGGGGAGGGGTCCGGGACCCCCCCAGATTTTTGACTTTGGCAAGCAAAATTAGAGCCACGGTACAAGGGCAAGCAAAATTTTTATAAAATTTGCTTTTAAATATGGGAATTTTTATCAAATTCTTGCAATTTTAACTAAATTTTGGTCAAAATTTTCAAAAATCGTCAATTTTTACGCCAAAAATAGGTATTTTGGCCACATTTTTAAAAAATCGGTATTTTTTTGCTCAAACACGGTCATATTTTTGTACGACTTGGTACAAGGGTTGTCAAAATGTCGGTACAGGACCCCCCAGATTGGACCCCCATGTTAATGTATGGTCACAATATGTATGAGCACCCCTTTCCCCAAATCGAAGGGTCGAGGGGGAGGCTTCCCAAAATCTGGCCGGAGAGCCCCCCAAAATTTTGACCTCGTTACATGCATGGTCTGTCAAAAAAGTCAACTCACCGTTGCTGTTTGTGGGACACCCCCAGTGGCGCCCGCCACCGTCTCTGCCAAACCACCCGGCGCTCCGGCACTGTCTGTAGGAGTAGCCCGGCGACCACGGCCCTAAAAACAGATTAAAAACGGACCGGACTACAAACGGATTAAAAAATTAAACTACATAAAAAAATTATTAATTTGCTGAATGAAAGTGATAATAAAAACCTACATAATATATGGACACGTGACACACCTCAAAATGTTCAGCATATTTTATTATTATACAGATGCACGCAAGTTAATATTTTGCGCACGGATGACATCCCACATTTTTATACATATTATGTAGCTGTCATAGTCATTTAGTCAATATATACTCAGCATCTTCTATCTTGAATACCTAACACTCACATCACACGATTAGCCCAGTTGAGTCCCACAATTAATTAATGCTCTCCTAGTCTCCTACCTTCCCACTCCACTGCAAACCCAGGCCGGAGTCAGAGACAGGACTAGGTCCGCTGGGATTAGGCACAGAACCAGATGGTGTTGGAACTGGCTTCACCGACTTAACAGGCTTAGCCGGATTAATGGGATTATCCAGCAAAAGCTCGGGAATGGCGTCAGTAGACTGAGGCGAGGGGGTGTTGGAGACAGGCGGCATGATATCGTCCAGCAGATTAGAGGAGTTAGTCATGACAGAAGAATTACTAATGGGATTAAAGGAGTTAGTTGGATTAGAATTGTCCAGAATGGGTGAAACTGAAGTCTCAGCGGTTCGCATTGGCGGAGAAATTGAATCAGCAGAGTTCTCAATAGTAGAAAAAATGGAATCAGAATTTCTCACGCTAGCAGACATCAAAGGATCCAAATTTCCCACAGTGGGCGAAATCAGAGGACTAGACAAATTGGCGCTAGCAGGCTTGTTCCCAGCAGGCGTGGGAAGATTCACATGGGGCACTTTCCCACGGCCACGAGACGACAAGACGTCTGAGACTAAATAAGACACTGAATTGGTGACCGTCTGGGAGCCCCGTGGGAAAATGGAAGGTGGCGGTTTGGCTTGAGCTGTGGGCAACTTAGGTGCTCCCACTGTGGTGGGTGGTGGCGGGTTGCTCGTTCCCAGAGATGGCTGCAAATTAGTTGCCGCCACAACCTAAAAAAACAATTATTTCCTTCAATCGTTTACAATAAAAAAATATGGTCGGTAAGTTCAAAACATGTTCACTTCTCTGCCAACCGAACTGATCAAAAATTTGCTACTCACATCTTGGCTTTGTTTGGTAAAAAGTGTGTTCACATATCCACGTAAAACGCACTTGCGGCAGATACACCCCCGAATTGGAATCCCGACAATTGGGTCACAGCAGATATCAAAAGTATCCAACCTTAGGGCAGGGTCAGGGGTGTCAAAATTACGCCTAGCGACGAGATAGAAGATCGCATCACACGGGGTGGCAATAACTTGTTGCTGTTGTGTCTGTGTGCATAACTGCCCCATAAACTAATACAGAACTTGAACACTACAAATATTACTAGTCAGGGTTTTTTTTTTCAAAATCGGCACTGTGTAAATGTTGTGTAAATTAAAAATTTGCTGTGTAAATTAAGGGTATGTTGTGTAAATTTTCAAAAGTGAGTATTTTAGCATTTTTTAGGTAAAAATTGACCGTTTTTTCACGTGAAAAGTATATAATATTTCGACTTTAAGACTCGAACTACATACGAAAATAAAAAATGAGATAATTGAAAATTTTTGCGTTTTTGTCAGTTCAAGTATCCGACACGCCAGGGCAAGCCCCCTAAAATTTCGAAAAATCTGAAACAAGCCCTAACACCCAGGCCGAGACCCCGTGTACATGCATGGTTTACACAGATAGTTGTTCTATCAGCCAGATCCTACTCATTTTTTCAAATCCGGGTGTAAAACTTTTACAGTAGTTTGACGTAGGACAAGAAATCGCACAGACAGGCTCAGCTTGGCTGATTTTTCACTGTCAACTTTCAAGTGCATAAAAACGAATGCTAAAATAAAAAAATCATCAGCCGTTTAAGAGCGGAAACTGAAAATTTTTTGTTTTGGGGTCAAAAATTAGACTTAATTTTGTTAGGACAAAGAGGTCACAGGCACAAATCGCCACTTCGCGAATTTTTGTAATTTTTACAACCAAAATAGGCCGTTTCATCAACTTTTGGGGCAAAATGGGGCTGTGTAAATCAGTGTGTATTTTTATTTTTTGCTGTGTAAATTAGGCGGCCGATGTGTAAATACACCCTATTTTACACAAAAAAAAACCCTGTTACTAGTTATACACTTGTGATAGCAATAGCATGCTATTTAATGGTGTTAATATTCAGCGTACCGTAGATGTCTTTGGAATGATTGGAGGTGCATTAGTATTAAAGATTGCATCGAGATTCTGAAAAATAATAAATCCATAAAAAATTGACAATAATGTGCATATTACAAGTACAAAGATATTCTATGGGGCCTGCCCCCTCCCCCTCGACTCGCCCATGTATATACATCTGTGGATAACTATCAAACCTAAGCTGGTGTCGTGGTGAATTATTATTCTACACCAGTATAATATGGCCGTGTTCAGAACTTTGAAAAAACGGAAAGTGTAATTTGTTTTCATATTTTTTCAAGTTTTGAATGCAATCTAGTTAATCAGAAGCCACGAATAGCCCCTGAGTGAAAAGTCAAGCTCACATCCTGATTGGAGTCGATGACCACAGGTGTCCCCAGCAGGTCGTTGACCATCTCCTCGGCGTTCATAGTCTGATACTGCGAAGGGGGGGCTCGGCCATCGGCCACCGTTTTGGCTCGGGTGGTGGGCATCTTGGGCATGGTGGGGGCCGGAGGCGGTTTGAAGGCACTGCCCCCTTTGTCCCCCGCCAACTTCTCTGGACTGCTGACCAAGTCGTCCCAGAACGGTCCCCCTCCGGCCCCTGTCCCCCCCGTGGCGGAGCTGGCAGCAAAGACGTCATTCTTGAAGGTGAGCACAGGTTTCTTGCTGCACAGTCCAGAGGGCAACACGTATTCTGGCGAGGACTCCACAGTCGGTGCTGGGCCATTCGCCACTGGGTTGGGAGATGAAAGGCTGGTCAGTTTTTGATCTGAATAAAACAGATTCGGTTGTTCGCAAAATCAGATAATATTCAACAACACAACACCCAATTGGAATAGCTGCCGAACCTTTTTAAAGCTAACGTACATACGTGGATTATCCAAAAGATTATTAGGGCTGTCTACAAAATCAGAATTAGCTACTTAGACTAATAATTATTGGCTTACTATTACACAAGACACAATTGAAATAGCTAGTAAAGCTTACGTAGCGTACATGGATTATCCGTACGATTACTAAACTGTAGACCGGCAACAGTTGGGTCCAGAAAGTTCTGTATAGACCCGACATCGTGACGGCAATTGCACTAGTGATAATTATGCAACTGATATTGTCTTATTAGACCAACATCACTTACACTTCAATTTCTTCAGCACATTAGTACGGCAAACTAGTGGAAAATAAAAAACTAAAACCAACAAAACTAAAAAAATCTCACCGTCTACCAATGCGTCAATTTTGGCAGCAAGCTCGAGCACAAAGGAGTTGAGTGTGACCAAGTGCTGTTCCCAAACAAGCAAGTCTGCAGACTTGTTGCGCAGGGCCACTTCATAGCTGTCCACGTTGGCCCGGCTTACGCCACGCAGCTAAATAACAAAACCATTGCTCAACGCACAACACCACTTGAAATCCGGCTAACAGGACGTATATACGTATGTATATATAACTAAAAAAATATAACATATACACATGTTCGCATTAAAGCCAAGTCTTGTGCATGCCTTATATATACATATATATATATATATATATATATATATATATATATATATATATATATATATATATATATATATATTTTTTTTTTTTTTTTATATATATATATATATATATATATATATATATATATATATATATATATATATATATATATAAAATATATATATATATATATATATATATAATATAATATATCATTGTTGAGGCTACACACTAAATGCCGCAGGCGCTAGCATGGGAGGGTTCAAGGTTAAGTAAGACAAGGTAGTAGAAGTAAATCTCACATCAGAAGTAAGAATATACATGTATGAAGGCATATGTACATTAACATGGGGATCCAATTTGGGGGAATCCTGTACCGACTTTTTGACTATCCTTCTACCAAGTCAGACAAAAATGACTTCTTTTAGCGAAAAAATTACTGATTTTTTATTGAAAAGGTGGCGAAAATATATACTTATTTTTGGCGTAAAAAATTAACAATTTTTCAAAATTTTGACCAAAAATTAGGTAAAAATTGCATGAATATGATATTAAAACATTGCATGAATATGATATTAAAACCGCCCACATTTAAAAGCAAATTTTATACAAATTTTGCTTGCCCTTGTACCTTGGCTCTAATTTTGCTTGCCCTTGTACCTTGGCTCTAATTTTGCTTGCCCTTGTACCTTGGCTCTAATTTTGCTTGCCCTTGTACCTTGGCTCTAATTTTGCTTGCCCTTGTACCTTGGCTCTAATTTTGCTTGCCCTTGTACCTTGGCTCTAATTTTGCTTGCCCTTGTACCTTGGCTCTAATTTTGCTTGCCATTGTACCTTGGCTCTAATTTTGCTTGCCCTTGTACCTTGGCTCTAATTTTGCTTGCCCTTGTACCTTGGCTCTAATTTTGCTTGCCCTTGTACCTTGGCTCTAATTTTGCTTGCCCTAGTACTAGGGATGGAAGTCTCGGTCTTGGTCTCGGTCTCGGTCAAAACCCGAGACTAGCCCAGTCTCGGTCTCGGTCTCGGTCTCGGTAGTCGAAAAGTCTCGGTTTGTACCCGGTCTCGGTTTTTCAAATCTGTGAAAAATTTTCCTGTGGTGCCCCCTTTAGTTTATGTTTTTGGCAGGAAATTTTTTTCGGAAATGTTCATTTCACCACAATTTCACACCAAACAGTGAGATTCTGTCAATTTTTTCCGAAAACAACTTTACCGTGGTTGTTTAGTTTATCAGTAACCAAACACAGTACATATATATACAAAAATGTACGTTTATGATTAGGTTTCTTATTTCATATTATCTTTCAAGTCTGTCTGTGTAATTATTATTATATTTAATTCTTTAGTATTAGTGTTTGGCTGGTCAACTTTTTTATGCCATTTGGTGGCTTCACCATAATTTCCAATCAATTAGTATGAGTTTAGCAAAAAATTAAAAAAATCTGTGAAAGTTCAACTAAACGCACTACTAAGAACTATGCGGTTACACATGTAGTTCGGTAGATGAGAAGACAAGACTCTACTGACTACTCCCAACTAAAATTTAGTCCCATGGGATTGAGGGGGCCCCACTCACAGGGGTGTCACGCCGGAGGCAAAGAATGAAAGAACGTCACGGCGCGCAGGTCTAATTTTTGAGCCAAACCCTTTCTATCTTGGGTGTATTTTAGCAGAACATTGATAATTCCAAAACAATCGGAGCTATTTTTAACTAAATTAGAGCCAAACAGTGTCAAAATTTGCTATTTTCTGGCAAGAACAAGGACAAATTGCGTCTGTTTTTGAACAGGGTCAAAATTTCACAATATTTAAGAGGACATGGTTCCACAGTCCCACACAAACGGGGGAAAGAACCAGCAATGTAACCAAAATTGTCGTGATGTAGCTGTTATTTATACATAAGGACCATGGTCTTGTAATATTACCTAAAAACTTGTAAAAAGTCATCAAATCGATAGGTAAAAAAATGGCAAAAAATGACCCAAAGTCTCGGTTTTGGCGGTCTCGGAATTTGGTCTCGGTCTCGGTAGTCTCGGTTTCGTGGTCTCGGTCTCGGAAAAAACCCCGAGACTTCCATCCCTACCTAGTACCAAAATCAAAAATCTGGGTAAGTCCCGGACTCCCCTCCCCCCGTGTTAAACTGTGATATTGAAGGGAGGTGGAGGGGCCTAGGGGAGGGACAACTTGGGCAAATTTAGAAAAATGGCATTTTTTTCGAAAATGGTCAAGTTTTTGCAAAATTTAGGGTGATTTGGTCAATCATGGCAGGAGGCCCACCCAGATTTTGACCCATTCCATGTACTAAGTAAGGTCATCGAGCATTTGCAAAAGTGTGTGGATGGGGAAAGCCCTCTGCCCAGTCAAGAAGAAGAAGAAGAAGAAGAAAAAGAAGAAAAATTTACTTCATAGAAATAACAAGGCGGATATATAGCCGCGAAAAACAGAGCATAATCAAATAAATTTATTCAATTTCAGATATTTTAACAGGAAATGTGCATTCTCATTAACACCTTCACCAAAAGTTTTAACAGACTTCGAACTCACTACTTGATCTGGGAGACTATTCCAGGGTAAAATAACTCTCGAAAAAAAACCATACTTCGTTAAGTCAATCCTACACTTGGGCATTCGCAGTTTAAGCGAATGACCCCTAGTACTAGTCGAGTTATGGAAGCTAAAAACAACATACGGGTTAATGATCGTATACCCATGAATGATCTTATAAGTTAATAACAAATCACGAAACAATCGTCTAAACTCCAGTGATTGAATCCCCAGTATTCTGCAACGTTCTGCATACTCCAACTCACGTAGGTCGAAAAAATGTCTAGTAAACCTCCTCAGACCTGTAGGTAGGGTCATAGTCCCCGAAAATCTGAGCAAAAGTGGTTAGAAATGGCTTATTTGAAAATTCGAAAAATTTGAAAACATTTAGCGTATATTTTTTCGCTCAATCAGGGAGATTCTCAAAATTAGACCGGAGAGCACCTTCCCCAAAATAAAAAATTGTGGACCATGTTGATGTTATTCGTTGGTGAATGCAAAATCAGCACATATGCGAGCATACATGGAACGGGGTCAAAATCTTGGAGGTTGGAGGGCCTCTCCGGCCAAATTTTGGGGACCTCCTCCCCTCATCGGCCAAAATTACCCCAATTTTTAAAAATTTTGTAAAGTTACTAAATTTTGCCCAAATTTTCGAGACCCCCCGGCCCCTCCATTTTTAGGGGGGTCTCCCCAGCCCCCCATGTCATGTATGTTTGCGACTTGGCAAACAAGCACGCCATCTGTCCTTGTGCTTTGGGCCAGACCTGTTCTATGAAGGTGTCCAGTCCCTCGTTGGCCTCGTCCAGCTGCCGCAGTGCCTCTTGGCTCCGCCTGCTCAGTTCCGGCCGCTTCCCACTCATTGATAGCCAACTTCCCTGTCCACAAATATATACACAAACATTTCAGCTTCTTTTAAACCACTGAATAACATGATTTCCTGTTTACGGTTAACTGCTGATAGCCGAATAGTAGATGTCATTTTTGAGGAAAGTTTCGGCGAAGGGTATTTTTTTGATTTTTCAATACAAAACACAATTTGCCGGTATTCAATGCTTCTCTGTAATATCAGTCCGAAGTTTATAATCATAATAATACATATTAACATTACATATATATATATATATGTTTAATATACGGCTAAATGGTAATTTACACTACCAAGTACCAAAATACTTTTTTGACTCAGAGGACTAAAGTCTAATCGTTTCTCATACATAACCTAACCCTGAGCCTAAGCGCTAAGCCACAGCCTATGCCCTGAGTCTGAGCGCAAAGACTAAGCACGGGTTAAATGCAGTTGGGGGAAAATAGTGGACTTTGGCAGTTCTCGCGGCCTTGAGAAGGTTGAGTGCGGTTTGTCTAGTTTCCGAACTCCTCCGTAAACGTGATAGGACCCACGGATCAAGTGCAGTTGGGGGGGGGGAATAGTGGACCTATTTTTTGGAGTAAAGCACTTTGAGGGAAGCATTTTTGTAATAGAACCCCTATCCACAAATTTGGATTTTCTGAGCTACGACCCCTTGAATATTGCATTTTAAGTGTTTTTGGAAGCGAATGTAGGCCAAAGGTCGAAGCCAAAAATGTTATAATTTTCGTTTTTGGATATAGTTTTGAGTGCGTTATGATGTTTTAACTTTAAGGCATCGTCTAGGCTAAGCTGGCAGGATTTTTGGGTTAAATGCAGTTGGGGGGGATAGTGGACCTAATTTTTTTAGTAGAGCACCTTGGAAGAAGCATTTTTGCTTCAAGAACCCCTATTTCATTTTTTGGATTTTCTGAGATACGACCCCCCGAAATCTGAATCCTCAGTGAGGGACGTTTTCGCAATTTTTTTCCGAAGCTCTTGTTTTTTCCGTTCTAATCGTGTCTAAATGGTGTCAGATTATTGTTTACAATTTTTTAGAATCAAAACAAAGTCTCTTTGACCAGGTTCCTGCCGAAAAATAGGCCAAATTCGCCAGAAACGTCCAATTTTTGATAAAATTCAAACTTGGCCTTAATTTAGGCTTAGGCTTAGTAGGGGGCTTAGGCTTAGGCTTAGGTTCAGGCTTGCTCAGGCTTAGGCAATAAAAAATGGAAATTTTCAAAAAATCCTGCCAGCTTAGCCTAGAGAATCCTGCAAATTAGGCCTAGACGATGCCTTAAAACATCATAACGCACTCAAAACTATCCAAAAAAAACATTATAGCCATTTATGGCATCGAACTTTGGCCTACGTTCACTTCCGGAAACACTGAAAATGCAATTTTCAAGGGATCATAGCTCAAAAAATCCAAATTTGTAGATAGGGGTTCTATTACAAAAAATGCTTCCCTCAAGGTGCTCTACTCCAAAAAATAGGTCCACTATCCCCCCCAACTGCACTTGATCCGGATTTTTTCTGACAATTTTGATTTTTTTATTGCCTAAGCCTGAGCGTAAGCCTAAGCCTGAACCTAAGCCTCAGTGGCGTACCCAGGGGGGGGGGGGCTAGGGGGACATCAGACAACAACCTTCGCGATTTTAGCCCCCCCCCCCTTCGCTCCTATGGTCTTCTTTGGTTTTATGACACCGCTGAAAAAAAATTTCCGGCACGTTCCCAATTGACTAAAATTACACTGAAATTTCAACAATTTTCCAAAATTTTCTTTCGAGGGGATCTCGTCCCTAATTCATTACTGCTCTAATGTATATACATGACTTATATCTGCTATGGTGTATTAATAATGAGTATAGTGGTGCGGGAAAAAAAAACCCTACGCGTTTTGCGGGGAAAAAAAACCCTAGTGCTTCCTGGCCGAACCTCACGACATAGGACCTTTTTGAGTATGCAGGTGGAAAGCGCATCCCAAACTGACTTACCACACCAATTTCTGTGCAGTTTTGAGGCCTGTAGCATTTTTTATAAAATTTCAAAATTTTGCATGTTGAAAAATTCCAAAGTGACAAAATTTTATAAATTTTTGACTTGTCATAATTTTTCACAAAAACACTTTTGACCAACGCCGTTTGCATTTTTCAAGAGAGTTACCTTTCCTCTATACTTCTGAAGCTCGAAAACTGTGAAAAACGTTGTGGTTGACCTGTGACTGGTCAAAGTTTGTGCGGAAAAAAAACCCTATTGCGGGGAAAAAAACCCTATTTTGTTTAGCGACATTTTTTTGCTAAACTCACCCATTGTTGCTACTAAAGTTGGTTCATCTGGGCTGACAACATGCGTAGAGTTGATTACAACCGTTTATTTCGCCGCAAAACGTCGTTTTTTGTCATTTTGGGCCATACCCCGACACCCCTTACGAAACCTGTTTTGGTGATGTTTCACCAAAATTTTTTTGCAATATTTAGGTTTTAGCTGCTGCGTACCACTTAAATCCAAGAATGATAGACGCGGGCGGTGTTTGTCCGCTGTTTCTAACGTGATAAGCGCAAAAATCTGTTTTTAATGCTTTTAAATACGGAAAAAATGCATATTTGGGCAGAAGTCATTTCTGCCAAAAAAGGTCGATTTTTGAAGAATCATTGTGAGTCACATGGATGTCGGAGAAACAGTTTTTTCAGTCCATACTGCAGCCTAAGACTTGTAGAACATGATGAAATTGTGTTTATACTTCCTGCTAATAGAACAACCAGAAAAAGTGATAGGGTTTTTTCCCCGCATTAGGGTTTTTTTTCCCGCATAGGGTTTTTTTCCCGGAGGTTTCAAAACTCATTACTCAGAAACGAGGCGAAAGATGGCCGTTATAACAGCCGCGACCATTAATGGATCCGATTTCTGTGGAGCACAGGACGACCCGAAAAGTTGAAAATAAGGTTTTTTTCCCGCACCACTATAATGCTGACAACTACTATTGGTATTTTTGTGTGGCTTTTAATTAAAAACCGTGTGGTGGGTGGAGTGGAGGACGAACGTCTAAGGACAACCCTTGTCACCCATGGTTTTCTTCAATTTTGTCCTGTATACAACGTATTTTTCAGGTTTGCTAGTCCCCCCATGAGCCGATTTTTCGTGCTTTTTTTATCTAAATAGGTTAAAAGTTTGAAATATTTGACATAATCTGACTCTGAACAGACCGCTGCTACAACTATGATTTCACGACAAGTGTTGCTTAGAATTGGTTTTTCCATGCAATTATTATTTCAAAATTCTAAAAATACTCCAGCTTCTGGGGGGGGGGGGCTGCCAAACCCAGACCCCTGCAACCACTCTTTTTTTTACGACCAGTGTTGCTCAGAATTGCTTTTTCAATGCAAATTTTATTTCAAAATTCTAAAAAAGCTTTAGCTTCTGGGGGCTGCCGTCCCCAGACCCCTGCTACCACTTTGATTTCACAACAAGTGTTGCTTAGAATTGCTCTTTCAATGCAAATTTTATTTCAAAATTTTGAAAAAGCCCCAGCTTCTGGGGGCTACCGCCCCAGACCCCTGCAAAATTTTATTTCAAAATTCTAAAAAAGCTCCAGCTTCTGGGGGCTGCCGCCCCCAGACCCCTGCAACCACTATGATTGCACGACATATAAAACTTTTTTTGCAATATCAATGAAATCAGTAAAAAAACTTTAAAAAGCTGAACTTTCTGCAGACTGCCGCGGACTGCGTGTGCGTTTTCACACCCCCCCCCCGGTCGTCGACCATCAGTTCAGCCCCCCCTTCGCGAAATCCTGGGTACGCTACTGCTAAGCCTAAGCCTAAGCCCAAGCCTAAATTAAGGCCAAGTTTGAATTTGGTCAAAATTTGGACGTTTCTAATGCATTTGGCCACTTTTTCGGCAGGAACCCGGTCAAAGGGCCTTTTTTTTGGTTCTAAAAAATTGTAAACAATAATCTGACACCATTTAGACACGATTAGAACGGAAAAAACAAGGGCTTCGGAAAAAAAATTGCGAAAACGTCCCTCACTGAGGGTTCAGATTGCGGGGGGTCATATCTCAGAAATCCAAAAAATGAAATAGGGGTTCTTGAAGCAAAAATGCTTCCCCCAAGGTGCTCTACTAAAAAAAATAGGTCCACTATTCCCCCCCCCAACTGCATTTAACCCCATGTACACAGCGTCACAGCCACAGGGTCTCGGTCTGGGGGGGCTTGTCACAGGAAGCCCAATTAGATGAAAAAATAACAATAAATTATACTCAAAATAACAAGAAAAATTTAGCAATATTTCACTGTAATTTCTACTAATTATCACTCAAAATTCAACAAAAGATCTGCTGCATTTCAGTAAAATATCGAAATTTTTTCAACAAAATATCAACAAAATTTATACAAAAATCTGAACCTATTTCAGCAAGATTTCAATAACATATCCAAGACTTTTCAACTAATTTTCAACTAAACAACGAAATCTGAGTGCAACGTTCAACAAATTTTCAATCTTTTTATCATCACTTTTTCAACAAATTTTCATCAATTTAACGTTCTGCTATCAACAAAAAGTTTACATTTTTTCTGTAAAATTTCATCCATTTATCATCATTTTTTGAACAAAATTTCATCAATTTAACGTTCTGCTATCAATAGTAAGTTTAACTTTTTCAGTTAAATTTCGTCAATTTATCATCTTTTTTTCAACACATTTTCATAAATATTACATTCAGCTATCAACAGTAAGTTTACATTTTTTCTGTTAAATTTCATCAATTTATCATCATTTTTTCAACAAGTTTTCATCAATTTAACATTCTTCTATCAACAGTAAGTTTACATTTTTTTCTTTAAAATTTCGTCCTATTAATCAAAATTTTTTCATAAATTTTCATCAATTTAACATTCGGCTATTAACAGTAAGTTTACATTTTTTTAGTAAAATTTCATCAATTTTTTGTTAATTTTTCAACAAATTTGGTTCAAGAGCAGCTGGGGTGGGGAATAGTGGAGTGGATCTATTTTTGGAGAAGAGCACCTTGAGCGAAGCATTTTTTAAAATAGAACCACTATGCACAAATTTGGACTTTCTGAGCTATCAAGCTATGACCCCTTGAAAATCGTATTTTCAGTGTTTTTGGAAGTGAACTTCAACTTAGGCCAGAGTCTGAAGCCAAAAATTGCTATAATATTTGTTTTGGGATAGCTGTGAGTGCGTAATGATGGGTCAGACGCAGACCGAAGCGGGGGGGAATTATTTTGATTCTAATTCGCTTCCTACCCCATCCTTTAATAAAAATATGAAGCCCCCATCGTCAGCCATGCCCCCAAACTGATCTCTAACCCCCAAAATTTTGTCTCGGCTAAGCTGAAAGGATTCTTTAGGCTAAGCTGGCAGGATGTTTCCTGAAAATTTCTATTTTTCAGTACCTAAGCCTGAGCCTGATAAAAACTAAGCCTAAGCCCTGAGCTTAATTCTACGCCCAAGCTATTTTCTCTAGTAAATTGACTAGTTTGTCGAAGAAGTGGGGGACATGCCTGGGGATTTTAGACGTATTAAAAACTATGTCAACTTTCAGCCCCAACAGGTAATCGTATGATTCAGAACTGTGGCGCAAACTTTTTGTAAAAAACATGAATTTTGGAAAGGACAAATTTTTTTTAAACGCTTGTCCTAAAAAGATAAGCAACGGATGACTTTCAAAACACACACTTAATCATGGCAAAACTTGGGTCTACTTAATGCAAAAAACCGCTTGCGATTTGAATTTGTAAACGCCGAGCTATGGCTTTCCAAAAAACACCTAAAAACGCAATTACCCCCTTAAACACGTTTAGAACGGAAAAAGCACGAGTTTCCGAAAAAAATTGCGAAAACTGTCCCTCACTGAGGGTTCAAATTTCGGGGGTCGAATTTCAGGAAATCCAAAAAACGAAATAGGGGTTCTTCATGCAAAAATGCGGCGTGTCTACACGAGGCCGAATCGTCACGAGGCCGAATCGTCGCCAGGCCGAATCGCCATTTTTAAACGTATGCTTAATTTAGGCTTGGGCTTAGGCTTAGGTTCAGGCTTAGGCTTAGACTCAGCCTTAGGTTTAGGTCAGAAGATAGAAATTTTTAGGAAAATTTCTGATAGCTAAGCCTAAATGTTGCCATAAAATAATAAAGGCGATTCGGCCTGGCGACGATTGTGCAACATTTTCGGCCTGGCGACGATTCTGCCTCGTGTTATACGACCAAAAATGCTTCCCCCAAGGTGCTCTACTAAAAGAAATAGGTCCACTATTCCCCCCCAACTGCATCTAACCTGATACTTCATTGAATATTTTTGACAAAACATTTGGTGTGTGTTTTTTGTTTTATTAAGTTTTATTTTGATTAGTTTTTTGTTTGTATATAATAAATTTATTTATATTTTGTTATTTTTTTTAGTAAAGAATGAATTTTGTGTTATTTAAATTTTTTTTTTATTTTTAATTTGTTGAAAATATTTGTTGATATTTTTTTTTTTTTTTTTTTTGTTGTTAAATTTATGTTTTTTTTTTTTTCTTTGTATTTTTAAAATTATATATTTATAATTTTTGTATTTTTTTGTTATTTTTTTTTATTTTTTTTTTTTTTGTTTGTTGATTATGTTTGTTGTTTTATTTTTTTTTTTTTTTTTTTTTTTTTTTTTTTTTTTTTTTGGTTGGGGGTTTTTTGTTTTTTTTTTTTGGTTTTTACCTTTTTTTTTTTTTTTTGGTTTTGTTTTTGTTTGTTGTTTGTGTTTTCTGGGTTGCTGGTTGTGTGGTTGGGGGTGGCGGGGGGGGGGGGGGGCGCCCCTCGGCGGTTGTGGCCCCGCCCTTTGGCCCCCCCCCCTGGATAAATTTGGTTTCCCCACAGGAAAATTATTTCCAGAAAAAAACTAGATCGTAAAAAATTATCTGGTTTTTTTCTGGTTTTTTTCTAACTTTTTTCTAGTTAGAAAAAAACCAGAAAAAATTATCTAGTTTTTTTCTAACTTTTTTCTAACTTTTTTCTGGTTTTTTTCTAGTTTTTTTCTAACTTACGATCTAGTTTTTTTCTGGTTTTTTTCTGACTTTGTCAAAATACGATCTAGTTTTTTTCTGGTTTTTTTCTGGTTTTTTTCTAACTTTTTTCAGATTTGCCCCAAATCGGTTTTTAATGTTTTTGGAGTACTTTTACGCCCTTTTTGTCATTTGTTTTAGTCTTTTGTGTCTGTGATTCCCTTTGTAATGCATTATTTTAGCTTATTTTTTCTGTATTTTCCGGTGTTTTTGGTGGGTTTAAATTGGTTTTTCCACCTTTTTTTGAGTTTTTTACTATGCTTTTCTGATTGTTTGCTGATGCGATGTGAGTATTTTTAGATTTTTCAAACTTTCGCAAAATACGATCTAGTTTATTTCTAGCTTTTTTCTGGTTTTTTTCTGATTTTTTTCTAACTTTTTTCTAACTTTTTTCTGCTTTTACTAAATCGTTTTGTAACGTTCTTAAAGTCCGTTATATACCTTTTATGTCATGTTATATATCATATATATCGTTATTGTACATTAATTTATGGTATTTTTGTGTTTCTTCCTTTTTTCTGCTGAGTTTAAATCTTGGTTTTTTTATATGATGTTCATTAAAAGCGGCAACAGTTCTTTTGGGGGCTAGAGATCAGATCAAGGCCATGGGGTTTTTTACTTTTATTAAGATGAGGTGCGTACCGTTTTACGGGTGAAAATATTTGTCCAAAATCAAATGTAAACCGGGTAGATGAGTGTTTCAAAACGAACCTCCGAATCGTGCAAAAATATATTTTCATGTTTTCAGGTCTTCCTGTGGCCCACATACGTCCATCGGATCCGTCAACGGCCATCTTGCTGCTAATTATCGCCCTCCAAACGTCACATAATTTTATCATTGTATTATATATATACATACATTTTCTGTGAAATTTTTTCGGTTACGGATTTTTCAGATGGTTTTTACCCTTTCCATTCAGAGACATTTTACAGAGTTTCAGAGGAATTTCAGATAATTTTCAGAGAAATTCAGGGAAAATTCGGAGAATTTCACCCAGAATTCAGAGACTGAATTTTATTTGAAAAATGTTACTGGTTTTTCAGATTAATTTCAGATACTTTTTACACGAATTTCAGATAAAATTTACCTGATATTTACAGATGTGAAAAACACGTGAATTTTCTCTGAAACTCGTGTAAAAATATCTGAAATTTATCTGAAAAGACTGTCACATTTTTTCAGATAAAATTCAGAGTTTCTGAATTCTGGGTGAAATTCTCTGAATTTCCTCTGAATTTATCTGAAATTTGTCTGAAATTCCTCTGAAAGTCTGTAAAATGTCTCTGAATGGAAAGGGTAAAAAACATCTGAAAAATCCGTAACAGATAAAATTTTACAGAAAATTAAGATTTCCTGGTTTTCCTGTGCTTTTGCGGGGAAAAATCCTAGTGCTTCCTGGTCGAATCTTTAAACATAGGCCCTTTTTGAGTATGTAGGTCAGGTCGAGAGCGCATCTGAAACTTACTTAACTCACCAATTTTTGTGCAGTTCTGAGTCTTGTAGCATTCTTAATCAAATATCAAAATTTTGCATGTGAAAAATTGCAAAGTGACAAAATTTTCCACATATTTGACTTGTCATAACTTTTCACAAAAAACGTTTTGGCCAACGCCGTTTGCATTTTTCAAACAAGTTACCTTTCCTCTATACTTCTATAGCTCAAGAACAGTGAAAAACGTTGTGGTTTACCTGTGACTGTCCAAAGTTTGTGCGGGGAAAAAACGATATTGCGGGGAAAAAACCATATTGAGGGAAAAAACCCTAATTTGTTTGACGACAATTTTTGCTAAAAAAATTTGGCCGTAAAACGTCGTTTTGGCCTATACCCCGACACGCCTTACGAAACCTGTTTTGGTGATGTTTCAACAAAATTTGGCATTTTTTGAAATATTCAGGCTTTAGCTGCTGTGTACCACTTAAATACAAGAATGGTAGACGCGGGGTGGTTGTCCCCCCTTTTTTAGTTATTGGGCCAAAAAATGTATTGTTAATAAATTTAACTATACACACACATAATATATATATATATATATAAATATATATATATATATATATATATTTATATATATATTTTAATAATATATATATATATATATATTAATAATTAATATATAATATATATCCATAAAAAATAATATATAAAAAAACCATGAAAAAAGTTAGAAAATAAGAAATAAAAAAAGTTAATAATATTGATATGAAGTTAGAAATTTGAAGAAGTTGAGTGGTGGGATGAGTTGGAGAGGGGGTGCTTTTTGCCGATTTTGGTTTGTGTCGGGGGGGGGGGGGGGGGGGTGCTAGGACATTTTTTTCGAGGGGGGGGCCTCGCTGGGGGGGGGGGCCAAGCTGGGGGGGGCCGGGCCCCCCCCTGGCTCGCCCTGGTTAGAATAATGAGAAAAAACTGGTTTTGGATTTGTTGAGAATCTGAAGAGTTGAGTGGTGGGTGGTTGGGAGGGGGTGCTTTTTGGTTTTGGTTTGTGTGGGGGGGGGGGGGGGGGGTGTTGGTTTTTTGGGGGGGGGGGCTGCTGGGGGGGGGCTGGGGGGGGCGGGCTGCTGCCTGGTTAGAAATACTAGAAAAAAGGAAGAAAGTTTAGAAATACTAAAAATATGTAGAAAAAAACCAGAAAAAAGAAAAATTAGAAAATAACTAGAAAAAGAAAGAAAAAAGAGAAAGAGGTGGGATGGTTGGAGAGGGGTTGGTTTGGGGGTTTGGGGGGGGGGGGGGGGGTGGGTTTTTATTTGAGCCGATGCTGGGCGAAGGCTGACAGGCCCCCCCTGGCTCGCCTGGTTAAAAAAAAACCAGAAAAGAAAGAAGGAGGGGGGGGGGGAATGTGGAAGAAAAGCCAGAAAAAAAGTTAAGTAGGGGGTAGGGGGGGGGGGGGGGGTGGTTTTGAGGGGATGGCTGAGGGGGGGGGAATGAGGGGGGTGGGAGAAAGAAAAAACTTAGAAAATAACTAGAAAAAAACTAGAAAAAAGTAATCTGGAAAAAAAAAGAAAAAAGTTAAAAATAAACTAGCAAAAGTAAAAATAAGTAGAAATGTAGAAAAAGAAAAGTAGAAGGGAAATTAAAAAAAGAAAAAATATGAAAAAAATTAAAAACCTAGCATATACATACTAGAAACAGTGCATAAAACAACTAGACACAAAAAAAGGAAAAAATAGAAATATACCTCAAAAAACAACTAGAATTTAGTTTCAGAAAACGTATATAAAGAGCATTAACGTGGCTGAACAATAAAGAAAATCATCAGGGAACACTCTGAAAAAATTGAGAATGTCCAAGAAAGGGTTGGTGAAAAATCAGAAAAAAACCAGAAAAAAACTAGAAAAAAACCAGAAAAAAGCCAGAAAAAACGTAGAAAACAGCTGGAAAAAAAACTAGAAAAAAACCAGAAAAAAGTTAGAAAAAACCAGAAAAAAGCTAGAAAACATTCTCTATAGGGTCAGAAAAAAACCAGAAAAAAAGTAGAAAAAAACTAGATCGTGAGACTGGCAGTTAGAAAAAAACCAGAAAAAAGTCAGAAAAAAGTTAGAAAAAATTAGAAAAAAACCAGAAAAAAACCAGAAAAAAACTAGATATTCGTCAGGAAGAATTAGAAAAAAACTACAAAAAAAACCAGAAAAAACTAGATAATTTTTTCTAGTTTTTTTCTGGTTTTTATCTAGTTTTTTTCTAGAAATAATTTTCCTGTGCCCCCCCCCCCCCGGTAGACAAACTTCAAAAATTTTTCGGGAAAAAGGCACTTTGACCCCTCTCTCAACTCGATCCTGGCTACGCTACTAGCTTGCACCCCCCCCCCCCCTGGCTAAATTTAGGCTCAGGCTTAGGCAAAGAAATAGGCTTAGTTTATGGCTTAGGCTTGAGCTCTTAGGCTTAGTTTCAAAAGTTGCCTTTTGTATGTTTCTGTGATGTGCCAGGCAGGAATGAAAGCTACGTTGGAAAGCTAGCTAAAACCAATCTGAAAGCCAAATGCAATGCAATGCAATGCTATTCGTTGCCTAAGCCAAGCAGAATCCAAGAGGCTTTGGCTGGGATTCACAACCTAACACTAACACTAAAGTTTCCCTTAAAAGTTAGTGAAACACTTAAATTTCAGCCTGAAACACTTAAAATATTCGTGTTTCGAGGCCAATTTTAAGTGTTTCACTAACTTTTAAGGAAAAAGTTAGTGTTAGTGTTAGGTTGTGAATTCCATCTTTTGTGAACTGAGCATTTGGTAATTAATTTCTAAAATTCTAATTTTTAATACATCCCACAATATTAATAATAAAAAGGAGGTGAAAGCAACGTAAAATAAAAAATGTTTGACCTACATTTAAAGTGGTAGTAACGTTTTCGACAGTTTTGCAGGAGTAACACTTGACAACTTACGATTAATTATTTTCAATCAATAATTTGCAGTAGGCATATTAAGGTAGCACTCAGCAACAAAACTCATGTTTGGCGCTCAGCTCATGCAATAAATAGCAATACCACTTTAATTGTATATCAAAGAGACATAAAAAAAACCTGTTTACAATACAGTTCAGCACTTTAATGTGAATGTGTCAAATTTTATGACCATGTCGAATTTCCTATTCACACTAATTTTGTTTTTGACCTAGCTCAGCGAAACTTCAACCGCTTTTGACGATCTTGGTATCAATAGAAAGATCTCTCAAAAATCTAGACGTGATTGATCTTCGATTTTTCATTTTTATTTTTGATTTTGCAAAAAATTGATTTTTCAAAAATCCGTCGTGTTTGAGCGACTACAAAAAGTGCTGCGGGAAAAAATTTGAAAATCAACAAACTTTCACGTCTGCATTTATATTCTTTCTTTCATTGTGCAAATTTTCAACTCAATCGCAAACGGCAGCTGGGACCCAGGTCCAAAAAAAGTAGTCGATTTCGCTACGCAAAAATGTAAGGTTTGCCCACACGTTTCACTTTTTCAAAAATTAGACCTTTCCTAAAACTGCATATTTCCGTTGAAAAAATTACAAAAAGCCATACTCAATTTTTTAAGAAATTAAATCAAAAATTTGACATTTTCGAAGATTTATCAGCTTTGTAGGTTTTTCATTTTGGATTTGCTATTTTCACGGCTAAATAACTCAGCAAAACTTCAACGTATTCTTAAGTTTAATACATCAAAGCTAAGAAACAGCATATTTCAATGATATGAGTAATCATTTTATATGGAAAACAAAAATTTTTTGCTACGGCTACAAATTTGTCCAAAAAATGTAAAAAAAATTTTTATCACAATATGCACATCAAATGAAAGCTATTTTCACTTTGAACAACTTTCCTTCAGGACATTATGGTCAAAAATGTCGCTGAAAAAAATTAAACGCCAAAGTCGGTTCCCCTGAGCGCCACCTTAATTTAGGAAACTGAAAACTATTATGAGATAAATGCTTGCTAAAATAGCTTGAAACAATCATTTTTAATTTTCACAGAAAATATTTTTCAGCCAGTTACGACAATTTTTCATAAATTTCATGTTTAGCTAAGCCAAAGTAGTAGCTAGTTAAAACAGCCGTTTATTGAAAAAAGAAAAAATGACACACGGGCATGTCAACAACCTTCAATTTAGATACCAAAACTTATCATTCCGCTTTTTACTTTTTGAGATTACGTCACATTTATGTAACATTTCTTTTTGAACTAAAGTTCATTACACAAAAGTCCGCAAAACTTGACAACTACTAGAAGGATTAGGTTCAAAATTTGGGATAAATTGGAACACGTATGTGTCTACTTTATGCTAAAATGACAAAAATTTTTTTAGCTTAAAATTTGCGTTACATTAATTTCATTCGCAGAATTCTGTAAAAATATACTTCCGTGGACTGAATCTCATGTCTCGATGTTGCAATCATTTTATGCGTTATTTTACATGTTTTTTATACAATTTCTGATGTGTCAATTTTTTTACTCGTATTAATTTAGCCTATTTTCTGAAAAAATAAGATTCAAAAATTTGTATGTTTTTCAAAATTCGAAAAAATTCAAAATTGAAGGTCCGTAACTTGTTTTCTGCATCATATAAATGCACCAAACTTAGCATTAAAATTTACCTTGTTATTGGCTATGCTGGTATAAAGAAAGAAATTAATTGAAAGGACACTGTCAATTTTACAAGCAAAACATGAAAAATGCAAAAATTCACGAAATTTGACTACTTTAACAGTGTCTGCTGACTACCTTGTTACAGATTTAAGCTAGATATTGTGCATAAGTGTAGTTTCAGTCAAGTTCTTTAACGTGAAAAAGATAGCTATTAAATTCATTGAGTCAATCAAAAGTTATAGCACGTTATAAAAACTGTCGAAAACGTAACTACCACCTTAAGAAAGGTGGAGTTTTGAACGGTCAAGTTTACTTTAGTCAAAATTGTGAAAATTTTTTATTTACGCATTCTTTTCTCCCCACCAGATTAGCTAAAGCGCCCTCAAGGAATTTTGATATAAATGCTCCTGGGAGACGAAATCTGAAACAAAGGAAAATTGTTATGCGAGCAACGAAGCCAACCATTTAAAGATAAATAATAAATTCGTACCAGTTCATTCAAGCATTCAACATTTCCAACGTACGTACGTATTACGTACAGAAAACAAACAGTTTTTACGTACACGTACATGAGAAACCAGGACCAAAAAAGAGGAGGGCGGATTTTCCCGAGGGGGGACACATTTTCCCGGGAAAACTTGACCAGGGGGGCGGAATTTCCCGCGAAAATGTGTCTGGGGGGCGGATTTTCCCGAAAAAATGTGTCTGGGGGCGGATTTTAACGGGGGCGGATTTTCCCGTGACACCGGACGAGCACACTTTTTAATACTACTTGAAACTATTAAAAGCAAATTTAAGCTTAATTTAATTTAAGCTAATTTTATTTAAGTCGATCAGTCGTGGCGATACGCCAAAACAAGTCTCGCAAGGAGGATTAGGATATAGCAGAGACAACAAATCCTTGTGTAGAGGTATTACAATTTAAAACCTCATAGGGAGAAACAGAAATGATAACAAGAGTATCATTTTGAGGAACCTATACAACTAATAGACGGGGTTGGAACGTCTGTCATTTTAAATTTCGGCAGTGAACTATAAACACAGGGCTTCAATAGAATTGCTGACAACCGTCCACAAAATTATCTAACTGTTCTTCTAACTTTTGTGTTGCGAGACATTTTAAACTATTTTGAGTCTCAGACGCATTCCAAAAGTTTTAGGGCCATTAACTCGGTTTTACTAAAGTTTCAGAAGAATGTGAGGAGAATTGTCTTTAAAGAAATACCAAAATTAATGGTATTTTTTAGTTGTTGATTCTAAAATTAACAAGCTCGTCTGCTGAGTAAGAAGTGTAACAAATTGACATTTTTGGACAAAAGGCTAACTCTAGTTTCTGTTTAGTTCTGTTTGTCTACAGTGGCAAGCGCGTATGTAAGGTAATGCACGGAAGTGTAAACTCTAAAATGTGTAAACTTACTAAAAAAATTGAGTAAACTGAATTTCATTGAATATTTAATTAACTATAGTGCATCAAAGCTAACATGTTAACTGCCGACTGGCCAGTTTAACTCATCACAATTCTTGTTCAAAATAAACTGTAGTGGCAACTGGCAACAGTTAATAATAACTTATATGTATGCTCCCACGGTCGTTGGTTAACGTTGTAAAATTCCGAAGTGGAATTTTATTTCATTTCAGTTTATGTAAAGCTCGGATTGTTTTTTCGTGTTTTTTGCGCGGCCGCCTGAGCGGCCGTGCATACTAAATTCAGTTAATGCACTGAAACTGTAAATGCATGTAAATCCTGCACAGTTTCAGTGCATCACTGAAGCCTGCAGTTTGCCCAGCTGGGCCATGCACGTTGTGTGTGCAGCGCACATGCTGTGTGCGCGTGTCTGCGTGAGTGTGGTAAGTGATTGTTTGTGTGTGTATACATATGTATAACAAACGTCAACAGCAGGATGACAATATCAATGCAAATGCAGATTGCAGATTACGCAATCGATACTCTACAACCTTTACCTTTACTTTCAATTTAATCGCAACAACTGACAGAACTGAGGCATAATAGTTAAGGCGTCTGATTACTAATCAGCGGGTTTGATTCCTATTAGCTTGTTTAGTTTTGCATTTTTTTGACTTCGTATTTTTGGTCATGTCACGCTCAAGTCGTCAAATAAGTTCGCTATAGCACGCTCATATCAATGAGCAAGTGCGTGCAAACCCTGGTGCGTTATTTTTTGACGTGACATTACAAGACATTATGACATGGTTTTAAACTTGCGTTTTTTACTAATGTGCATGGCAAACAAGCCCAACCTGCGGCAAAACCTTCAGTATGTATTAAGAATTATGTTCAAGTGAGCTGACCAGCAGGTCAGCTAAAACCTGTTGTGCAGCAGATAATTAATTATCTTATTGTAAAATGTGTATGCAAAAGTTCAATGCGTTTTTATGCAATCTTACAATAAGTTGTTTATGCAAAAACTGGAAAGAGTTTTAATTATCTAACAACAAATTGTGTAGGAATTGGTTGTTTTGATGAGTGAGAAGTGTATTCATTCTTTCATGACCAAAAATGACTACAGTTCGCAGGAAACAAAAGATGCTGCCAACAAAATTATCTGGCCAAATGTTGGTACTATCAGCAATGTGACACGCGCACTATGTGACACACATGAACTAAACAAACGCACATTGACATTTTTCCAGCTTACAGTGTAACTTTTGCACTAGACAATGATGTGACGCTCGCGCAGTACCTAGCTCTAATATGCAAAGCAAACTGATGCACAGACGTACATTGCACTACCAGCCCAGTGTATTCCGCCAGAAATCAAAATTAGAGACCTGTTGTGCTGTGGCACAACAGGAAAAAGGAATAGCCATAGTAATCTCATCCAGAGGTGAATTCTCAAATTGTATGTACATACACATGCGTTAAACGTAATCGTCGAACACAAGGTCAGTATAATGCCGAATTCTCGAAGTTTTTTGTTAAGATATGTACAAATAAAAAGGAAGTTCTGAGTAACATCGGTATGCTCAGTTAGAAGAACTACTGACGAAAAACTTTTGGTGCATGCCGCGCTTAATTTTACAGATACGGTAAAATAATACATATTGTCGTCATGTGGAAAAATGTACGCTCGTCAACAAAAGTGCTGGTTATCAATTAACACTGCTTGTTGAGTCGCTTCACAGGAACAGTGCTTGACAGTCGCTGCACAGTTAAGTTTCGGTAGACACTGCATTACATCGACGTCTTCTCAAGGGCCGGCTTAGCTCAGTTGGTAAAGTGTCCAACTCTTAATCTGATTCTGAATGAGAATTCTTAATGAGATTTTGAATATAGTAACAAGCAACAGTTTGCTGCCAAAAAAACAGTACGGATTTTACATTTTTTACATTTTTGACATTTTTATATTGGATAAAAAACCTATTGCGAGCTCATATTCTATTCCAGCTGAGTAAATGCCGTGTATACAATTCGATGCATTAACTTGCATAATAACTTGCTTTAGGGTCTTCATAAATTGGTTTCAAAGTTTTAAACCAAACATTGCTCTTCTTTTTAAAATATATGTTTTTCAAACTTAGCAAAGAGTATAATGCCGGATTTATTTAGATGTGACATGTCAATCAAAACAGCAAAGTAAACGGCCGCTCTCAATCACTGTAATAACAAACACATTGTCGTCATTATGTAGAATTACTACGGTGTAAGCGCAAAGCCCTATTCATACTTGTCCTTAAGAACATAGGGACAGGGATAAGGACAATCTTCTACTAGCTATTTTACACTTTTGACAAATCGTTTTGTCCAACAGTTTGCATTCGACATAGACTTGACGTCGACTTCTTTTGTGCAAAAAATTGTCCGAATTTTTTAATGTAGTTTTATTGAAACTGCTTAAGCAAAAATTGATAGAGACAAGAATAAGGACTACTATGGACCGGGCATGAGGCTAAAGGGAGACTATATTATAAAGTAAATGTTTTATAGCTCATAGCTGATGTTGTTGCATGGAACAATATCAATAATATCCTATCGATGTTTGTGTAAACAAATTGGCAGTGCTGCTGCTGCTGCAGCCACAACAACGACTGCTGCTGCTACTAGGTACTACTACTACTAACAGAGCCACAACTGCTACTACTAGTGCTGCTGCTGGATGTACGACTGCTGCTGCAATTACGACGACGACTGCCACTACCACTACTGTTGCTGCTGAAGCAGCTACGACTACTGCTACTACCACAGTTACTATTGGTACTGCTGCTGCTGCTAAAACTACGACTGCTGCTGCTGCTTCAGATAGGACGACTACTACTACCGCAGCCAAAACTAGTAATACTACTGTAACGACTGCTGCTGCTACTACTACTGCTACTAACACAGCCTCAACTGGTACTACTAGTGCTGCTGCTGCTGCAACTACGACGACGACTGCCACTACCACTACTGTTGCCGTTGCTGCAGATACGACTACTACTACCACTGTGACAGCTACTACTGGCACTGCTGCTGCTGGAGCTACGACTGCTGCTGCTGCTACAGCTACGACTACAACTACTACCCCTCAGCCAAAACTGGTACTACTACTACTACTACTACTACTACTACTGCTGCAGCTACGACTACTACTACTACCACCACATCTAACTAGTTCTACTACTGCTGCTGCTGGGGCTACGACTGCTGCTAGAGCTAGGTATAACGACAACCACTACTGCAGCTAATACTGGTACTACTACTGCTGTTCCTGGAGCTATGACTATTGACTACTACTACTATTACCTACTAAAGCAGCAGCACCTATTATCACCTACTTACACTACAACGGCTAAAGTAGCAGTAACTACTAGAAAAACTACTACCACTACAACGACGGAAGCAGTATAAACTACCACCAACTACTACCACTACAACGACTAAAGCAGCAGCAGCATCTACCAACTACAACCACTACAACGACTACAACGACTAAAGAAGCAGCAACTACTACCACTACGACTAAAGCGGCAAACTCCTGCCTACAACAAAATAAAATATTTTATTAAAATACTAAACTGAGAAACTCACGACTGTACCCCGCTTGCGGTAACCCCGCTAGCGGGATCGGAAGTCAGGTCTCAAAACTCGCCCTAAATTTAACCTTAAATACCCCTAATACTATGTATATAGTAAGTAACAAATGTATATTAACTCCCCCCATTCGGTAGCTTAGGAATACTCTTGTATTGAAGTTACTACTCGTAGCCTGGCATAACTTCAACACAAGGAAGAGGTGAATCTGTGCGCAAAAACGTGCTCGAACACCTTTGGGCGTAAAAAAACAAAAAAAACAAATTGGCAAGCAAAAAATTTTCAAACTGATTTGCATACTTACTGATATGACTCGAGTGACATGTTTACAAATGCTATAGGCTGTTCAGTGCCCTTCCATTCCATTTCAACTTATTTTGTCACAACACACACACGCCAACAAATGCACGTTAACTGGTCGCTTATGCAAGGCCTGCACAACGTTCAGACTTTAGTATCATAATATGAAAACACACGCACACACACCTATAGTTTATTTTATCACAGAGTCTAGTGTTTTTGCGATTGGGTTTCACCCTAGCACTAGTGACACCCTAGCACTATGTTTACACTCAGTTTCACCCTAGCACCACAAGGTCGCATCCTAGCTCCGCTGAGACTCACCCTAGCACTGCTTCGACTCACCCTAGCACTTCATAGTAGCATCCTAGCCTAAGTTGAAAATACATTATTTAACATATTTAGTATACTATTCCAATTTGTTTGTATCTTGAATCTACGCTAAATTTGGACTAGACCTCACATACACTTGTTATTGCAAAATTTTTTATTCGTCAAATCTTTGTGAAATTACCTTTGACCTGTCCTTCCAGTGCAGATTTTATGGTATTATTATCACCTATTGTAAAGTTTCGAAAATGACAAATTGTATCCGACAAATCAACGATCGTCCAAAACCATAATAATGTTAATTGCCGCATATATAATTATGACAAAAATAGTGTACAGTCGTTTTCAAATGAAAATGGATTCTAAGCGTCGGGATTAGTGATAAAATCGGACGCGTCGGATGATGTCATCCGACGCGTCGGGTGATGTCATACGACGCCCTCGGTTATGCAATTCGACGCCTAGGGTGGATTTCGCCACGGTGGTTTAAACCATGATTTTTCTTAAAGCTGGTCTAACCCATAGTTTTTCTGAAAAAACCCTTTCCAACAAGGTGGTTTAGAACGTTTTTGAGTACGAAAAAGAACACATTATTCTAATTTATGCACTAAAGTTTTTTCGAAATGTATTCTACCGGACTAGATCGCATGCTTTTCGTAATCAAACATTCTAAACACCTTTTCACCAACCTGGTTTTTTTTAAACCAGGTTTAAACCATGGTTTTTCTCCCATTGAAAGAAAAACCACGTTCAGATCTGGTTTTTCAATATAAAAATTAAAAATTATGCTAATTTTTATTGATTTTGCTGCATTATTTCTGCGTACGTTCATTTTAGTAACTAAATGGGCTTATTCAACTAAAGGGTTTTGTCATTAAGACTTGGCTTAATAAGACCGTCTTAAAGTCTTAATAAGACGAAATTGTCTTAATTTGACAGCGTTAATGCTGGCCGCATTTCTTAATATAATGAATAGGCAGCATGCAGCTGCCTCGCCCCAACTGAACTTTGGTGAACTTTGGAAGCTAAGTACGTACGTACATAAGGTAGATAGCTGGCCTAGCTTGCAAAGAAAAGTTTCGGGTTTACGTTTGTGGATCTTGGGCTTTGGTGTAACTTACGCTATGCCTGACAGAACACGCATACATACACACACTCACACGAACGTGGCTTTATTAATATTGGCAAGACATTAGTATTGATACTGGTGAGGGGTGGTTTGGTTTTCACCCTCTCTAAATCAATATTAAATATATTTACTATTTAATATGTTACTCAAATATTTACCCGTGTTTTATGTCTGAAAGTGAGAATCCTCTTGCTACTTATATACGATAGGTATATCTACTTCAAAATGAAAAGTGAGTTCTTCCATTTGCAGTTGAACAAAAGTCAAAGCCGTCGAGAATCTGATAGGTACTACATGTCTATGCGGCTTCTTAAAATGCTAATCAATGATATATATATATATATATATATATATATATATATATATATATATATATATATATATATATATATATATATAATTATGATTCAAAAAATCATAACAAATATTTGCAATGATATTAATATTATATTGCTGGCAGATTAACAGAAGCGCAGGATTAATCACTTAAATAAAGAACGTTTGTGTTGTGTGCAAGAGTGTGACTCTCATGTTTGTGAGTGTGTGTGCGTGTGTGTGCTGTCTGGCATAGTGTAACTTACACCAAAGCCCGAGGTCCACAAGTCAAAACTAGACCCAAAACTTTTCTTTGCAAGCTAGGCCAGCTATCCACCTTATATACGTATATACGTACTTAGCTTCCAAAGTTTACCAAAGTTCAGTTGGGGGCGAGGCAGCTGCATGCTGCCTATTCATTATATTAAGTAATGCGGCCAGCATTAAAGCTGTCAAATTAAGACGATTTCGTCTTATTAAGACTTTAAGACGGTCTTAATAAGCCCAGTCTTAATGACAAGACCCCTAAACCTTTTGTTGTTTCAAACTTTTCTGATCTAAATTATATACGTTCAGCCTTCAGCGTCTTTTCCGGCCCAAGTTGTCATAAATTCAAGTGTTTATGCATATGTTAATTTTTTATTTTTGTGTGAAATCATTTTAGTTCAGAATTATTTTTCAATTTGATTTACAATAAACAAATTAAATAAATATAGTTTACTATAGCCATTTAGCGCAAAGTAGTATAACTTGAAGCTAAAATCAAAGCTTAAATTTTTTTAAATTTTAATTAATTGAACTGAACTATGACTACACCTGGATCATCACCAAGACTACATAATAGGAAAGTCTGCCTAAAGCCATTCCTAAAATGCCTTGTGGCCTTTTTACGCGGCGGCCTCAGCCGCCGCGTATATACTATAGTGCAAGTCTGTGCGTCAAGAGCACACAAATCTGACCATTTCAGTGTTAAACTGCTGGTAGGTCAGCAATTAACACAGTTTGTGTGGGTGTGTGTGGTATATCCTGTGTGTACGTACTTCGTCTCACCCGCCTCCGCTACATTCTACTGCATGCTGTCATTTGCATTATGTCAAGTAGGATAAATTTTGCATACAGGAGATAGTAAAAAGACAAAACGTGTTACAACACTGCTTCGTAAAGTGTTTATCAGCGTGTCGGAAGCTACAAATTTTTAAGGCGGATGACATGGCAGCCGCAATATGACACGGTTGTGAATAGCGTTCCGCTATGGCACAACAGCGTGAGCGAGTGACCAATCCGACATCAATCCAAGTGACAAAGTCTACCTCGTTGTCAGAGCTATTTTGTATTCATGAAAAAATCAATAAAATAATTAGCTGAAGCCGGGATTAACAAACATCCGGACTTGAGTTTTATGAATACCATAAGCTGGCTTCTCATCCCAGCTTTTATGAATACCAATAAGCCTGGAGTAAAGCCGAGCTTGGTTTTATGAATACGTGAAGCCGGGATTTTAAGCCCGGCGTGGTGCAAGTGTGGATGAAAAGCCAGGCTTACACTTTTATGAATGTAGTTAACTGGCGCGCGATTTTGTCAGATGCGAACTTTGTTGACTACTGCTGTGGACACTCTTGGATTGAAAATAAGTTTAAGCCTTATAGTTGCCTATGTTTATTACACATGTATGTTGCCTTCTAAAACTTAAAGTGCCGCGTTTTATATTCGTAGAATATCCTCAGCACAGCAAGCATGTCGCACCGTAAGCTGCCAAAAATAAGTTAAACCCTACTCGCAAAACGTGCTTGTTTGAGTACCTGTAGATGTGAAAATTTTAGGTTCTCTGATTTGCTTCAAGTTTGCACACAATGTAGCCTTAATGAAGCGCATTGCAGATGTAACAAACAGGAACCAATCTCCAATGATTTTGCCAATTGTTTACTAATGGCTCACAAGAATTCAATTTTACGTGTAAATCATAGGCTCAAAAAAACGTTTTTTGTGTTTGCAAAGCCTTTACTCGAAATTTTTATTAATAATGACAAAGCTGCTTTTTACATGATTCGGTAGCCTAATGTCAAATCTCCACCTCTATGATCCATGCTTTAAAATTTTTGTGCGTGGCCTGAGCAGTGACGACAAATGTAAAGTCACTCAATTTTGTCGTACTAAAAAACGCAATTTTTTGACTTTGTGCCTTTGACTTCTGGTTTGCGAACACATAAAAAATCCAGATCATACGATTTTGCACATATAGACAAGTCACTACGACTATGCCAAATTTCAGCCAGATTGGCTTGCTGTAGCTTGCGCTAGAACTGTCCAACTAAGGGTTACTTTTACGCTTTTTGGCGTAATTTTGCCTATGTAAATGCACTAACAAACGCACTGAACCAAAAGTTAACCTTCAAACTTGATTCTCTGAGGTTGAAGTGCCTTAGCAACATTTGTGCAGATAAGTAAAATTTGAGAACTTTAATTTTTGATCTTGGTAGCCCCACCCCTGAAGGGACCTATGAACCCAACCACCAAATAATGTATGTACAGTTTTTCGACGAGGGTAACCAGTGTTTTTTTGTGAAAAATGTGCGTCGTCTGATGCAATTGCCCAATTTTTTTGCGTCATTTTGAATTTTCAAAAAATGTGCGCTGAGCGGTTATAATGCTACTTAAAAGCATGTTTTAGTTAAAAATAATTTAATGCGGTAAAAATAACTTAAAGTGTCATATTATAACAAACTCAAATTTTCACACACCAAATTATTATATTACGTACAACGTATAAATTATTCTTGCTATGTCATCGTACTATATAATAACAGTATTAACGGCTTTTTTATCGACTTATTTCATTTATTAGTCATTTTATATAAAAAATTCTATAATTATGTTTTTTGTCATCTAAGACTATGGTTTTGAAAAACCATGGTTTTAAATTGTTGGTGAAATGCTGTTTAAACCATGGTTTTTTAAACCAGGTATAAACTATGGTTTAAACCAGGTTTAAGGAATTTGATTGGCTGACGTGCTCAGTCAGCCCAGATTTTTAGATCATTACGTTAGTAATTGCTCCATTTTAGAATAATTTCGTAACGAAATGTTCAGTCAAACGGGTTTTTCTAAACCTGGTTTAAACCATAGTCGTGGTTTGAACCATGGTTTTTAAAAACCACCGTGGTGAAATCCACCCCTAGAGTTTTGCCAGCCAGTAATTAATTAGCTGTCAAAGTTCAGGCCTAAAGTTTTGACTAGGGGTGGCTGCTTCAGTGCAAATTATGAATACCACCTTTTTTATTGTTTAGCTTTTTTAACTAATAAAAATCAGAATCCAGTAGGTAAAATTACCTTATATTTCAAGTAATAATCTATTAATCAACATATAAAAATAAAATATAAATAATTTTGCATAACTCGTTGAGGAGTCACCCTCATAAATATTTCCTGCAAATTCTCCAATTTCTAACTTTATGATGCAATCCGACGGCCTTATTGATGAAACCCGACGCGTCGGATGATGTCATCTGACGCGACAGATGCTGCAATCCGACGCGTCGGATGATGAAATGGCGTCTGGCAAATCCATTTTTATTTGAAAACGACTGTATACCGTTCATAATTTTCAAAATGGCTACTCACAGTTTTGGTTCCGCTAAGTTTGGTCTGTCACACACAGTATGGGCTTCGAAGTTTAGAAGTAGTGAAAAAGTTGCGGTGTTCAATCATTTTGATTAATGGGCCCCGTACCGATAATCTCGCAGAATGGTACAAAAATAGTCTGAGGGCTAAGTATGATCACCCTCACCCTAATGATAAAAACGTTGAAACTTGTAAGGTGATTTTTCAGAACATTCTGCGTGGACTGAATTTGACTGACCTTGCCTGCCATTCTTTTTTAGATCAAGAAATTGTGCTTTATTTGGATGTTGTTCAGTATTTAATTGGTTAGAAATCATTAATTAATAAAAGCTATGCATAAACGGCGTGACTCTTAGAGCGAGATGCCTTATTAATACACTAAAAGTAGAAATACATAGTGCTAGGGTGAATCTAGTTAGTGCTAGGGTGAAGCAAAAACTTGCTAGGAATGGATTAAAAGTGCTAGGGTGGAAATCAACCGTTTTTGCACTAGGGTCATCATAAGCACCTGTTGCGGTGTGGCGCAGCTGGAAAAAAATCAGCCAACTATGAAAATTATTGATCAAAAAAGGAAGTTTAAAGTTACTTACTAGGCAGGTGTAAAAATCCATGTACGTAGTTTTGGTAATTAATATTAGTTTTAAGTTGCATTTCCCGCATTACTTTTGGCAGCTGAAACCGCTCTGCCTTTGCCTTCGGTGCGGCTTTGACAACAGCGACAGAATGAAAAAATGCCATTCGAAAACAAATGTCCTTCGCGCCATGGCCCTGGAACACAGTTTCTGATTGATCATCTAACGTGATGGCAATGCTGACGACATGCCTCATGACGCCATAATTGTCAAGCGGCTGGAACCTCACGCAGTGACGCTCTAATTCCGCACCGGCACTTTTATGTGGCAAAACGAGCACGCATTCTGGCACACACCGTGGCCTACCTTGCCGTCAACAGCTACCGTGAAGCCATTATATTCCACCATGTCTATGGCCGACGTTAACTGCCCTATTTGCCCACCGACGAGGTCTCGTACAAGCTTTATTATTATTTCGGTCCTGTATGACTGCCATATATTCATATATTCTCATGTAACTTAGTACAATTTATATATAATAAAACAGGATAACGAGCCCCCTGATTAATACGAGATTTAGTTACTTTTAGTCGTAGATGCAAGACGTCGGCTACTTGTCTGAACTAAGTACCTAAGTTTGGCGTGGCGCGGAATGAGGCAACACTCTCGACGGAATTCCCATATGTCATAAGTCCCTAAAAATCTCAATTTACCTCTTTTGTTCGTGCGAGAGCGCCTGATCCAGCTGGTCGTCTGTTATTACATATAAGCCCAAGTCTCCCCTGAAGTGTAGTGCGAGTATAGTAATAATTGCAGTAAGTAAAATTGTACTAAACCAATATCTGCCCCTTTCTCTTTTGCTCCTTGTAAATAATTGAAGCCGTTTGTCATATCGTTTGTCCCTTTGCTCGTAATAATTGTCATTATTGATATAAGTCCGTATTGTCTGAGGGTCGTTAATAATTGGTAATAATTAATGAAGGTTCTGAAAGCCCCTTGAGAGCATTAAGAAATCCCTGCAAATGTTTACAAACAATACCTGGACGGAGTCAAAATATTAGCCAAGATATTGGTCAGCTAAAAGCCGGCTAGGAGTCGAGGAATGAGTGAATTTTAACGATTAATAACTAAGAAATCGTTCGGTTTTGACTTACGTGAAATATACGGATTTAAAGTATGATTACTAATTAAGCGCGGTTCATACTTCGTGTTTTGTGTTTTGTGTTTTTGTGTTTTGTGCCTTATGTTTTTGCCCAGTGTTTTGTGCTTTTCTGTTCATCTCCCAAATTTGTGTTTTCGTCTGTGCATTTGTGTTTTGTGTTTGTGCTTTTGATCCTGTGTTTTCAGACATGAAAATTTTGTGTTTTTGGAATCATGTTGAACATTTGTGTTTTGTGCGTTTTTAGAGTGATTTTGTGTTTTTGTGCTTTTGTGCTCAGCACAATCCAGTTTATACTTAAAAGCACAAAACCACAAAACACACGTCAAATTTCTGCCAAGCGTTTTTCATGGCAGTATTGTCAGCATGTAATTTATTTTTTAAATCATAAATAAAAGCTCGTTTTCTGACGGCCTCTATTAGAAGTTCGTCAACTTTCAGATCTTCTTCACACTTCCTGGAGTTGTGATGATTTAGCACAAATCAATCTTAAAATGTAAAAAAAAACAACGGTATTATATTAAAAAACGTAAAAAATTTAAAAATTATATAATACTGTCTCAAAAATTTTTAAAAAGCTCTAAACAAACTGAAATTTTGAAGACATAAAAACTTTTCCAGTTTACAAATATAATATTGTAGAAAACGGTACGAGAAGAAATGGTTAATTTTGATTGGATAAACACAAAACACATTTTAAAAAGATGAACATTGTTCATGTTTCGAAAACACACCCAAAGCACACCGAAAACACAAAAGCACAAATCAAAAACACAAAACACAAAGGACAAAGTATGAACCGAAAAACACAAAAGACAAAAGCACAAAACACGAAAACACAAAAACACGAAGTATAAACTGCAAAAACACAAAGCACAATTCAAAAGCACAAAACAGAAAAGCACAAAGTATGAACCGGAAAACACAAAACACTAAAACATAAAACACAAAACACGAAGTATGAACCGAGAAAGCATGAAACACAAAACACAAAAACACGAAAACACTAAAACACAAAACACAAAACACGAAGTATGAACCGGGCTTTAGTGATATAATAAGCACAGTTAGAGTTGGTGACCGGCCGCGTAAGCCGCCGGCCGGCTTCGGCCGGCGGCCGGGCCGGCAAAAAAGTTCGGCCGGGACGGTCGTGGCCGGCCGGCCGGCCGGCCGGAGTGGCCAAAATTTTAGACAAAACCAATTCATCCAGTTGAGTTGAGATCCGACAGTCAGGAATTAGTCAAATCAGTGAATTATTGTATTGTCGCAGTGTACCTTACATTTTTAGTCTTATATGCCTTGCCAGGTCTATACCCTGGGCCCAATTGTATAAACATTTCAACGGCCGTTACTCAACGGCCGTTGAAATGAACGGCCGTTTATTGTTTGAATTTTATAAACGATGAAATCGTGTGATTTTGGCAGAGAAAAATGTCAATTTCAACAATGATTTTATAAAGAAAAGTCCGTTGAGATAAACGGCCGTTGAAATTAACGGCCGTTTAACGGCCGTTGAACTTTCAACTGTGAATTTTAAGATTTTTTCTTTGCTATTTGATGTTAACAAGTAAACACTTTGCAACAAATTCTAAAAATTGCATATTTTCGACGGAGCTTTGTCGGTCCGTTGAACTAAACGGCCGTTGAAATTTTTAAAAATTTAGAACGAGTAGTTTGAAAAAATGATTAGTCGCGTGGTTTCAACAGAGAAATTTCTGAAAATCCGTTGATTTCAACGGAAAAATTTTGTTTATAAAATCTCTGTCAAAATTGCTAAAAACCTCCGTTGAAAATTTTCAACGGACTTTTATACAATCGAAACATTTTGAACGGCAGTTGAATATGTTAAATAGAAACGGAGAAATTGTAGATTTCAACGGAGAACTTTCAACGGCCGTCGAAATAAACGGCCGTTGAAATTTTTATAAAAATCAGCAAAATTTCAACGGCCGTTGAAATTTCAACGGCCGTTGTAATTCTTTGTACAATCGGGCCCAGCAGTACAATACCTATAACTTAACTCGCGAGTCGCGGTACGCTCGAAATTAAACAAGCTCTTCTGCTGAGTAAGAAGTGGTTACCATGCGAGTTCAGAGTGTTAATATTCCGTAGGAAATATTAAACGCGGCCGTTATTTGTGGATAAACTGATTTTTTAATCCCGCTTTTTGTACACATCTACTGCTGAGTTGCTCCACAGCCTTATTATTACTAAACTGTTACTACATATTTATCACAACGAGCAACCTCGTCTACTGAGTATGTACTGAGTGAAAAATTAATAATTAATGACGCTGGAGCGTCATTATTGAACACGAAAAATTGAACGCACGCATGTTTCAACAAAAGGAATTTTATATTGCCGTTGTTAACAAATTGACGCCGTCAACGAGAGTTGTGAGAAAAATAATTTTAGTAGCTTTATTTTACATTTAAATTGTTATATTACTCTAAGCAGAGGTTAGAGTTTGATTTTGCAAAAATATAAAAAAGTGTGCTCGTCCGGGGATCGAACCCGGGACCTATCGCTTTCTGAGCGAGAATGAATCCACTAGACTAACGAGCCGCACGATTCAGAATTTGAAATTAGGCATAAGTATGACATGATCCAATGTCAGTTAGTGTACAAAATTGTCAGCGTATTAACATTAACTAAGTAAAACAATATTTCATCGCATTTCGTAATCATAAAGAGCAATGAAATGAGTACAAAAGCTTTACGTATTTTGAAGTACTTTACGAAGTCATTTTGAAGTGGTGCAATAACAAGACTTATTCCTTTTAAGCCCGGTTGGCTCAGATGGTAGATCGTCTTGTATCTACTGAGCATCTGACTAGAAATCAGAAGGTCAGTGGTTCGAATCACCCCGGGCTCTATGTTTTGATTTCGCGATGTCCAGCGTTCTGTCTTGCGAAATTGCATTTGCACTGTTAGATTGACCGACCTACCTACCTAACCAGTGTAATTTGACGTAGGAAAATCGACCTACCAGAAATTACATAGGTTTTCAGAAATCTGAATATAGTATATACGCGGCCCCAGGGGGCCGCGTAAAAAAGGAAAATGCAACGCAGTCAATGCGACCTAATGACTTATTAATGACTTAAAATACGTACACGGATTTCTACGCCTACGTTCTAACTTGAAACTTCTTTTTTGATCATAAAATTTCCTATAGTCTGACCAAAAAGTGTATGTACGGAACTTCATTGCTTCATAGCAGCTTAGTCGTTTGAGGTAACCCCCCTAATGTATATATCATTCGAAAGCATTTTTGATTGAGATTTTCATGAAGTTAATTTATTTCGGAAAATTTGAAGTTAAAAATTTTAATTCAAATAAAATCTATTTTTTCCGCCTAATTATAGGAAACCTAATGTATTAGATATCATTTGATAGCCCATTCCAATCTGCGTCTAACGATATATACAACATCACTATAGCATGTACCTGTCAAAAACTATCGAATTTTTTTAGTT